>RJWM01009974.1:0-65401 GCA_004363535.1 Dasyprocta punctata | reverse complement strand
TATCAACCCAATAAAGCAGAAAAGAGCTTCCTAGCTTTGTGGCTACAGAAGGATGAGCAAATTACATTGTCTGTGCCTCAGGTTCTGTGAAACTTAGCTAGTGTCATCTATCTGATGTAATGTCTTGAGGATTAGCAGAGAGTGTTGTGTCAGGCTAACTCAGTGCCTTGGATTCTTAGTACACACCATTTCCCAACCATAATATCGTGGGGATTTTCTTCATTATCAAATGGAGGGTTGGTGAGATACTGTCCATGACTCTCTCCCCTTTCCCTATGTGGTGCAAGCAGCACAGCAGAGAGTTTTATGTTAAGAGCCACCACTAGGACCAGTGGTTGGAGGAATAGTTTACATTTACCTTGTGCTTCAGATCTTTGCAGAGCACTCTCTGTTGTGATTTCATTTGCTCCTGTTATAGCTCTGTACAGTCAACAGTACAAAGGAACTGATGGTCTTCCCTTTTCGGAGAGGCAGACTGAGGCCTGAGGATGCGATGTACAGCTTCAAAACACTTTTGTAGCTACTCAGCAGCGGTTCCACTGGGTCTTAGCATCTGGGGTGCCCTGCCAGCTGCTTTTCTGTTAGGACAGCTGTGCTGATTGGTATTCAGAAGATGTGTTATCTCTGAGCGGGACTTTGCCACAGTGAGATTTTGTTCCTGTCAACTCACATTTTCTCGCTTGTTTCTCCAGTGGCTGGTGAAACGAGCTATAGAAACAAAAGAAGAGATGGGTGACTACATCCGTTCCTACTCTGTATCCCAATTCCAGAAAACCTACAGTCTCCCTGAGGTCAGTATTGTACTTTTCTTTTTTGTCTGCTGAGATTGAGTGTACACTTAGAGACTCCCAAGGAGGAGGACATTAAGCTTAGTTTGCCCCTTCTTGGTCTCACGTCAGCATTGAAATGGGCCTTGTAGTTCAATAGAAGTGCTTCTTTACATCGCCATGGAGTGTCAGGCCCTACAATGCTGTCTTTTTCTTTGAATTTTGGCATTTGATCCAGAACTTGTATTAAACTACAAAAACAAGGATGTATTTTTACGTAAAGTTTTTCAAGAGATTACTGGCTTAGGACATTTCTATAGTAACAATTTATAATAATTAAGCTACAGTAATAATAGCTCAGTACTACAGAGCACGTACTGCTTGCTAACATATCGTATATCTTCTGTCCCTTCAAACAGGTATTATTGTCCTTGTTTTGCTGAGATCACTTGCCTTAACTGCTATACTCCTTCTGGCTAAACAGACCTGTGCTGGAGCATCTGCAGAGATTCTAGCCTTTTTACTTGGCAAACACAGTACATTCCAATTTGTTGGAAGGTTGCTATATCTTGAGGCAATGTAGTGATAAGTTAGTTTATATGGAAGATTTTGAGGAGTCCTGTTGAGTTTTAATCTTCCTATGGGATCCGTTTAATTCCTGTTTGTCTTTCAGGATGATGATTTCATAAAGAGAAAAGACAAGGCCATCAAGACATTGGTCAACCTCTCAGTAAGTTCCCTTGCCCATATTCTTGTTCCAGCACCACATAGTCTATGGTAGCCCTTTTAAAACTCGTAGATCAGCTGCTTGGATTGCCCAGGAGCGGAGTTTTGATGGGTGTTTGAGGGAAGCCCAGGCTGCTGCAATGTGCTCACTGCCTGGACACCATTGTCTGTAGGTAGAATTTGCCACAACCAGTGCCTGAGAGCTTGCGTTCAGTTTTAAGGGAGAAATCCCCAAATGCAAAGTGCTTCCTCATTTATTCCAGTGGCAGGAGTAAATTTTGAATTGCTCCAAAGAGCAGATGATGAACTGGAAGTGATGAATTGAGGGCCATGCTGCACATCCATTCCTATTGTGACTCTGAAGAGACTGGGCAGTTTCTGGGTCCCATGTGGGTAACTGTGGGGTGTCCTTTGTCACCATACACAGTGCTCCTTAATCACTGGGAGCCTGTACACCTGCACTTATTCCCCAGCACTTCTTTTTTTGAGACAGGATATCACTGTGTAGTTGAGGCTGGCCCTGAACTCACCGTGTAGCCCAGGCTGACCTTGAACTCATGGTGATCCTCCTGCCACAGCCTCCTGAGTGCTGGGATTACAGGCTTGTACCACTGCCCCTGGCACGCTAGTGCATTTCAGAACACTGTGAACAAAAGCCAAGGCAACATTATTAGCAGCACTTTCCATCCTGGCAGGAACAAAGCCCTCATGCCTCGATGTGCACTCTTCCAGAAACAATGGATAGTATTATTTTGCATTTTGTTTACTTCATCTAAACTGTATTGTGTCTAAAGTTTTACTCAGTTTTGTTTGTAAGAGTCAGCTTGGCTTATGTATGTAGCATTAGTTGATTTTTATGGTTGCATTGTCTGTTAACATGCTACCCATCTTCAGTATCAGATACCCTTCTTTATGCAGGCGATTTGGGTATCAATGTAAGTTAAAGGTTGGATTTGTCCACCATTTGTGACTTTGTGAACTTGCTGTGGAGTTTTTCTGGAAAAATAATTCTAAAATGACTTACCTTAAGAAAAGTTTGTGGTCTCCCAAATGATTGTCCCGAAAAGAATAATAGTCACTTGCTGATGAAAACCATGAAGTGCTCATGTAAAACTGGAAAGTTTTTGTCACTTTATAGTTGTAATCTGTATGTTTTTCTCAGTTATATTGTAGAAATGGAAGGGATAGAAAACCTTTAAGATAGTGACACTTCTTATGTCCAGACTTGGTGGCAGTAGTAAATAATAGAAGAAATGATTTGACACCAGAATAATTTTCTTTCCTGGTTATGAAACAGTGTTAAAATGTAAACCGTGTTGCAACATTCTTAAAGTTTTTTAAGAGATTGGTGATAGAGCAGAGAAAATGAGCATTAATCTCACAACACAGAAACAACCATTTTAAATGCTTATACTTCTTTTGTATTTTTAATGTGCATAACTGTATTGGAATCATAATTTAAATCTACTTTTGTCACTTTCTTTTTCCTTGCCAATACAGTGGTATCTTGGTTCACAATCTTAAAGTCTTTCCACAATTTAGGTCACAAACCGAATTGGGCAAGAATTGAATTTCCCCATAAGATCAACCTCGAACCTAACCATTGAATATGATTTAGTTCTTATCCAATTTGGTTTGCCACCAGAATCATGGAAAGAATTAAGTCTGTGAACTAAGGTACCACTGTGCAGGGCCTTGCATATGCTATTAAAGATTCATTTTCTTCTCTATGAACTTAATCCTCAGTTGACTGACAAACATTTTTAGCAGGAATGGTAAAGAATTTTTATGGATTGGGTATTGTTTTCTCCTTTTCTCATGTACTGGAAACACTTCCTCGTTCAGAAGCCGTCTCGAGTTTCTCAACGGAGCTCCATTGCCATTAACATTCAATTTTTTCTGCTGCCACTTGTGCATGCACTTCCTTAGCTGGCCTGAAATGAGTCCCAGAAGTTTTCAGGAGATGCCAAAGCTACAGTGCACATACTGTAAGCCAAATTATGAACTTAGCAGCTTTATTTGTTGTATTTGCTCTGAGGAAAATCTCTCCTTTCTTAGAGAGAAGGAAACCTCTTCGTAGGGCTTCATCCTACGAAGGGTTCACCCTGGAGGGCTTTTCATCCCCTTCCAGCTGTTTGCCCAGTGCTGCCTTGCAGATGTCTCGTTGGTGTTGCTTGCCCGCTCCATATTGAAGAAACTAGAATCACAAATTTATATTGTGAATGGGAAGTTAAGGGACAAAATATGGTCACCGGGGATATATCTCAGTAGCACAGCGCCTGCCTAGCAAGTGCAAGGTCGTGAGTTCAATCTCCAGTACAAAAAAAAAAAAAAAAGGAATAAAACATGGTCAAGGTGTCTAGTTTCCACACCTAGCCCTTTTAAAAATGTGTATAATAGGTAGCTGCTGTGTGTTTACTGAGTGCCTGGCACCTAATGAGGTATTCACTCTTATCAGCACTCAGAGGGTTATATAGTACTAATTTCCTTTTCAGAACCAGGAAATTGAAGTATGGAAAGGTTAATAAGTTCCCTCTGTAGCTGCAGGGAAATGATGCAACCAGATTTTGATCTACACCTGACTCCCTCACAACAGGGCCTGGTGCATCTTTGGTTTTCCTGTTCTTCCCTTGGTCTCTACTTCCCAAACATTTCTGGAGCCAATTTTGCAGTAATGTGCACGTGCTGACTTATTTATGAATGCTGATGTGTTCATCTGGGTCCCAGAGACTCAAGTACTGCTCCATAGTGGTTGCACATGCGTCCACCTCTGTAGTCCTCGTGGGCGTGTCCTGCGACTCTTCCCTTTCGTAGATGGGAGAATGGGTGCCAGGCGGAGGCTGTCCTGATGCCGTCCTTATCTGACTCCGTGATACCACAGTGACTCCACCAGTAGACTTTCACTTACTCTGGCTTACACATACCCTCTTTTTGAGAAATAGATCATAAATATATATTCTTGCCTTTGGCCATCCTTAGAAAACTGTTCTAATTCTTTGCATCTGTTGTTGGCTGTGTTGTCCATCCAGTTTTTTGGTGCATGATTTTTTTGTTTTGTCTTAAAAAGGTTATTTTCTTTAGTACTAATACTGGAATACAGATAATGAAATATTAGGAAGTGAAAAAATGCGAAGTTTAAGTCAGCCATGATAACCACCATTAGGGATAAGCCTTGATACAGTAAGTAAGAAAGAGAGAGGTAGGGATATTATATAGAAAGTGTGGGGGGAAAAAAAACTTTATGAAATATGCTCTGTTTTGTTGCTTAATAATACATTGAGAATATCTTCTCATGCCAATGAAAGTATGTCCATAGGATTTTTCAGTGACTGCAGATTATTTGTCGCAGGGAACTAATTCAACTAGTTTAGCTGGCATCCTTTTCCCTCTTAATCATTATGTAGAACATCCTCATAGCAAATTTTTCTTTTATCTCTATTTACTAAGATATATTTCATAAAATAAAGTTGGGTCAAACATTACGCTAACTGCTATTAGTGTCACTTGCCAGATCCCCAAGCAGAAAGCTGTAATGAGTTTTAACATTTGAACTTATCATTTGGGTGTTCTCTTTGTCTGGGGCTCATTCGTCTTCCTGAAGATTATTCTGAATATTTCCGCTTTTTCGTTTGAGTCTGTTACTTTCTTCTTCCCAACCTTCTTTTCACAAAGTAGTTACCTGTGTTACCCAAGGTCTCTTCTCTGGGAGGTGGTATTTAGAGAAGCCATAACAAATGGAAACTCCCCAGTATAGTCTCCTCATTCCCTTTCCGCTTCTCAATCAGAATTATAATTGGCTCATTTGTCTTGTGCTGTTACACTGCTTACTTCTTCCTTTTCTGAGCAGTCAACCCTCCATATCCATGAAGGGTGTCTCCTGTGAATGAGGTCTTCTACTTGCTTTTAACTTGAAGATAGAGTACCTCCAAAATTTTACCCAAAGCCCATATATATGTATGTATATGTGTATATATGTGTATATATTTGTAATGTTTAGAATTTTCTATGAGACTAGAGAAGACAGAAGGGGGAAAAAAGACTTTTTAGAGCCTCTAGTTGGAAGGAAATGCTTTATTGGATTTACTGGATCATCCAAGAGAACATTTAAAATTCCTACTGCAGTATTTTCTTCCATAGAGAATGCTATGAAGAAGACCTTTCCATCCAGCACATGAAATGTAGATGTGACGATAGTAAAGCAGTAGAGTATGTTTTCCTAATAATAACATGTACATCCATATACAGGTATGTTACACATATCAGTATTTTATGAATATTAGGTAAATACAGATGTGTATATATCTTTGCCTCATGTGTCAGGTACAGTTAAATATATTGATTATTTAGTCCTCACAGTTCTCCATATACCTGTTGTATAGATGAGAAGCCACAGAAGTTAAAGTAACAGAGCAAAGTGTTGCCTCCTGAGAGTTGAGTATCACTGGCCCGCTAGCTCTTTCGAGTATAGAATGCCAGATTGGTGGTGGCTGCTGCATTTTCAGTAGAGTAGGTGTGTGTGGTGATTGTCCGGGCAGCAGTCAGGGGTTGGCTGCACACACTGCAGTGGTGCAGTGCTGCTCTACTTCCTGCGCTGCCATTTGGAACGTGGGCTCAGAGGTGTCACTCTGACAGGTGGAACCAACTAACCAGACCTGGAAACTGAGACCTGACTCTCAGGGTGCAGGAGTACTTTACAGAAGGCTCTCCTCAATTTGGTTTTTGTTTTTTAGCCCCATTCATATGTCCTTTATCTTCTGCCAGGACAAAATAGCACAATCCACAGTGAGGGATGATCAGATTTGAGACATGAAACATTTTACAGAGCGCTTCTGAGTCTCAATTCTGGTGTCCTTTTGTCTCTGTCATGTACTGCCTTGGTAACCACAGGCAAGTTTAACTTATTTGCCTCAGTTTTATATAGACAGCAAGGATAATTATGTTTATGTGTGTAAGAATCAAATGGGCAATACAGAGAGAGCAGTCTACCTGTCCGGCACATACTGACATTAATAAATGACAGCCATTACTACCATGATCACTGTTAATGACAAAAGAGTAAGTTGATTCTGTGTACCTATTTTTAAAAGATCATAATCATGTGTAAAGCATGATTTTTAAAAAATTAATCTCAGACTTGAAATTATAGACACAATTATGTTACAAGGCAGTATCTTTATTGGTTTAAAAGAACTTAAAGCATGAGAGACTGGGAATATCCTCCCAGATTTGTTAGTCCATGATCGTTTGACAGACAGGGAAACTGAGGCTTGTTGAGGGAACTTCTCTCTCAACTTCATACAGCTGGTTAGTGGCAGAGACAGGACTAGACAACATTCAGAACTACTGTTGCTTTAAACAGTGATTTGGCAATAATTATTTTATAGTGTCCTAGAAAACTCTGACATTTAGGTTTTTATTGCTCAATAAACTACTGTAATGATCCATGTTGTATACAAGTTGTATAATACGTATTTTGAGAGGGCTAAATGAAATGGTTGATGGGTAGCTAGAATGTCTACATAGGCAAATTAGTATAGTAGAAAGCTTTGAGGTTAGAAGCCAAAGAACTTGTTGGTTAATGCTAGACATAATACTCTTCTAGGGTTTTAGACAAATTACTTCATCTCTGCTTCCTTAGTAAAGTAAAAATTATTATCATGTGCCTTGTCTCTCCTTCACAGTGTGTTTATAAAATATGATCAGCTCATGAACTTAATTCTTTCTATGATTGTGGTCGCAAACCGAATTGGATGAGAACTGAATCAAATTTCCCCATAAGGTCTGTTGAACCTAACCACTGAATTTGATTCGGTTCTGGTCCAATTTGGTTTGTGACCAGAATCATGGAAAGAATTGAGTTGAACTGAGGTACTTCTTTATATGAAGGTTTATACTTTAAAGTGGAAAGTATACAAAATGCCAGCAGTGTCACTGCTTGGCAAGAAAAGGTACTCTTAACTGTTGTTTTCAGTATTCTGTTGTTTTAAAATCAGTCCTTTTTTCAAAGAATACAATTTCATGTCTTGGGTCATTGGCTCTTTCAGTGGTAACTAAGGAAGATAGCAGTTGAGCTCAATTATATAACACTCTTATAGGGCTATTTTAATTGTATTTATTTGTAATAGAGCTATTCAATTTCAGTGAAAATTGAATAACACACAATAACTATGTCTTTATATTTTTCACTTCACTATGAGTCTGTTTATGGTATCTATAGCTTGCCATTCACATGAACACCAGGAGCAAGTCAAAGAGTAATTGTGGCCGCGGTTTGGGAGAACAGCCCTGCCGAGTCATCTTACTTTCCCTGTTCCTCAGAATTGTTGAGATTTTATAGTGTGTGTCACAGACTGTTTGAAACTTTTTATACTTAAAGGTAAAATAAAAATAACATCCTGGTTAATTTTATATGGCATGATAAAATGACACTATTTGGAGAAAGCTGATGGTAATGCTTGTCATAGGATTGTCCAGGGACAAGCATTTAGTTCCTTGTTGGCACAACAACTGCCTGATCACAGTAGCGCCCTCAGCAAATTTTACTGAGGTATTATTTGTCTGTCTATGTAGCAGTCAGTAAGTACGTTCATTTGGGGTAGAATGACAAAGCAGGTGCCCTGGGAGAAAAGACCTATATTTATTGAGCACCCACTTATATATCTCATACTATGTATACAGTATGTGTGTGTGTATAAAATCACTACAAAATAGATCTATATTTACTTTTACACTTTTATCTATTCTAGCTAGGCAGTGGCACAAGCCTGTTATCCTAGACTCATGAGGCTAAAGTAGAGGGATTGCTTGAGCCTAGAAGTTTGAGACCAATGTGGATAACGTAAGCTATATAGCTCTGAATATTTTTAATCACTCTACTTTTCTGGTGTTAGAGTGAATTGAAATCTCCTTTGACATACAGAAATTTTGTTTTTAGGACTGTTAACACATGTCTATGTTGGGTGAACTGATTGTGGCTCCGGGTGGCAGAAGGGTCTTGATTATATAATGACTGTTCACTTGCAAGCTTACATTCAAGAATACAAAGACTTCAGAAGGGAAATCAAAATCCTTGTTTCCTGAGGTGAGAGTCAGTATTATAAAGGTCTCAGTTCTTCACAAAATAATCTAAATTTGGTGTGATTCTAATAAAAAACCAACAGTGTTTTTTATAGTTAATTTGATGGGCTGATATTAAGGTAGGAAATGTTTAAGGTACAGAAAATGCTTTCTGTAGGAAATTTGGTAAAAGAACAGTGGAGAAACAGGATGGGGAATTATAAAGCAAAGCACATTAAACACACACATTATACAAAATTTGGTGTTTAGATAGATGCCATTTCTAATTTGTAGCAGGATGAGGTTTTATTTATTTATTTATTTATTTATTTATTTATTTATTTTCCGGCACCAGGGATTGAACTCACAACCTCGCGCCTGCCAGGGCAGGCGCTTAAGGCACTGAGCCAAACTCCCGGCCCTGATTTTTTTGAGGCAGGGTCGCACTATGTAGCTCAGGCCGGCCTTACGCTCGCGTTGTAGCCCAAGCCGGCCTCGAACTCACAACGCTCTGCCTACCTCAGCCTCCCGAGTGCTGGGATTAAAGGCATGCGCCACCACGCCTGTCAGGTTTTAAATTGACAGTGTTGGGATTCTTAATTTTCTATACAGAAAAAAAGGTGTGTTTGTATCTTTCATTATACCAAAAAAAGTTTAATAGCTAAAAGTCCAAATGTAAACTATAAGCTGCACATAATCTATAAAAATAAAATGAGATTTTTTTTTTAACCATCTGTGGGATAAGAAGTGAAGCCAGGTACAGTGAGAGGCGGAAGCCGTAGGACCACTTTTTTGAGTCCAGCCTGGACAGCTAGAGACCTGACAAAACCTTGGCTCAAAGTGTGGTAACTCAGTGCAAAGTCCCTTAGTTCAACCACCAGTACTGCTACAAATAAATACAGTACTATACTATACCATACTATACTATATATATCTAGACACTGTAAAGAAAATGATAAAACTGAATATGTAAAAACATTGAAATGTCTTAGAACCAAAACCCACAAATTGAAAGTTGATAAACTTTAATATTTGGGTGAAGGTATTTACTACAGAAATAGAAGTGAAAGGAAAGATACTCACGTTATAAAGCATGCTTGCAAATTAGTAAGAAAATGATGCCATGTGTAGTGGCACACGCCTGTAATCCCAGCACTCCTGAGGCCAAGGCAGGAGAATTGCTTGAGTTTGAGGCCAGCCTGGACTGCAAAGTGAATTCAAGACCAGCCTGAATTGTGGAGGAAGACTCTGTCTCAAGAAGACCAAAAAAGGAATAAAAAACATCATCAGAAGAACAGAATATGATTGAGATATATGACAATAAACAAGATTCCCAGTTCCATTAATAATTTAGAGAGTGCAAGTCAAAGTAGTGAAGGGTTTTTTACCTATAAGATATGTAAGCTTATAAATATTGCTCTTGCCAAAGTTATGGTTAACTAATTGGTAGGCACTTTAATCAGTACAGTTTGTTTCTTTAGCTCAGCTTGGTGGGTAAAACATCCTTCCCTTGGAACCAGCAAGTTCACGTCTAAGTTTCTGTGTTACCAGTTTACTTCCACATAAGCACAAGCACTGTAAGAACGTGCAAGCTACCTAAGTATACTTCAGTAGGTTAGGTAAATAGGCAGTATGTATGTGTGTTGAGAAATACTACATCTAGTTTATGTTTTTAATTTTTTTTTATTTTAAGAGAAAAACACAGAAAAGGAAAACAAAACAAAACAAAAGAGACATACAAACAGCTACAAGAATAACAAAAAACACAAAACAATAACAATGTAGGCTTTCAAAACAAGATGATAGGAATTTAACAATGGTTGTAATATTGTATATTGTTATCTTCAAAAGAGTTGCTTAGGTTACCAGATATAGACATGCAAAGTTGATCTAATCGTATGAGTTATTAACTGTTCTTTTCCAAAAACTAATAGAATTAGTGTATAACCGTGTTAGCTATGTTATATATATAAACAAATTTGTCTTCTTCCTTTTTCCTTCCTTCTTTTCTCCTTTCCCCTAACCCAGTTCTTTTTCCTCTTGGAGCAGTTTCTTACTCTTTCACAATATCTGTTGTAGATTTTAGATCCTATTTACTCTTTCAGTTTCTTACACTAGGGAAACAATATGGTATTTATTCATGTGAGTGTGATTTATTTCACTTATGAGTATGGTCTCAAGTCTCATCCATTTACCTATAAAAGCTTTGATGCGATCTTTCTTCATAGCTGAGTAGTACTCCATTGTATGAAAATATCATATCTTTTTTATCTATTCCTCGATTGATGGGCATTTGGGATGTTTCCAAGATTTGGCTATTACAAATTGTGCTGCTATAAACATGGGAGCACATATATCACTGTGGCATGATGTTTTCAGTTCTTCTGGGAAAGTGCCCAGAAGCAGAATAACTGGGTCAAATGGAATCTCTAATCCTAGCTTTTTGAGGAAACTCTACACTGATTTCCACGGTGGTTGCAGCAGCCCACACTCCCACCAACAGTGGAGAAGGGTTTCTTTTTCCGCACAGCCCCACCAGCATTTGTTATTAGTTGATTTCTTGATCTTGGCCATTCTTTCTGGAGTGAGATGAAATCTCAGTGTTGTTTTAATTTGCATTTCTCAAGTGACCAATGATGCTGAATGTGTGTTCGTATATTTATTTCCTACTTGTATTTCTTCATCTGAGAAGTGTGTATTCATCTCAGATGCCCATTTTTGGATTGGGTCCTTGAATTTTGGGGTTCTGATCTTTTTTAATTCTTTTTATGTTCTAGATTGAAGTCTTTTCTCTGAGGGAGAGTTGACTAAGAGTTTTTCCCAGTTACTGAGTTTTTTTTTTTTTCCCTCTGTTGGAGATTTCTTTTTCCATACAAAAACTTTTTAATAAGATGAGATCCCAGTTGTTGATTCTGGAAAGTCATTTCCCATGCAGTTTGATTTTTGTTCATGAACTCTCTGCCTACCTCTGTGTCTTCAAGATTTCTACCTACTTTGTCTTCCAGCAGATTTAGTGTTTCTGTTTTAATATTTAGATCTCTGATCCATTTTGACTTTTGTGCATGGCGATAGACATGGATCTAGTTTTAGTTTCTGGTATATGGAAAGCCAGTTTTTCTAGCAGCACTTATTAAAGAGGCTGTCAAAATGGTATTTTGATTGGAATTGCATTAAATCTGTATGACAATTTTGGGTGAATGGCCATTTTCACAATGTTTGTTCTTTCTATCTGTAAACAAGGAATGTCTTTCCATTTTTTGAAATCCTCTCTGATTCCTTTTTTTCAGAGTAATATAATTTTCAATGTATAGATCTTTTACTCGCTTTGTTAAATTGACTTGTAAGTATTTTATTTTTGGGGGGGTGTTATTATGAAGTAATTTCTCTTATTTCTCTCTCAGTGAGTTTGTTGTTTGTGTTCAGGAATGCTGTTCATTTTTGAGTGTTGACTTTGTATTCAGCTACATTACTGAATTTAATAGATGTAGAAGTCTTTCAGTGGAGTTTTAGGGGTCTTCCATGTAGAGTATCATGTCATCTGCAAATAATGATAATTTAGCTTTTTCCTTTCCTATCCTTATTCCTTTTATTTCTCTCTAATTGCTATGGCTAATGTTTCCAGAGCTATATTGAATTGGAGTGGTGATAGTGGACATTCTTATCTTGTTTCTGATTTTAGGTTGAAGGCTTTCAGTTTTTGTCCATTTAGTGAGATATTGACTATTGGTTTATGATATATGGCTTTTATCAGATTGAGGTAAAGACCAACTATTCTGATTTTCTTTGGGTTTTTTATCATGAATGGATGTTGGACTTTTTGAAAAGCTTTTTCTGTATCTATTGAGATGATCATGTGATTCTTGTCTTTGGCTCTATTGATATGGTATATTATGTTTTTGTTGAACCATCCCTGTATTCTTGGGATGAATCCCACTTGATCATGGTGTATAATCTTCTTGATGATTTGCTGCATTCTGTTTGTCAGTATTTTATTGAGGATTTTTGCATCTATGTTCATTAGGAAGATTAGCCTGTAATTTTCTTTTTTGTTTGGAACTTTCTCTGGTTTTGGTGTTAGGGTAATAGTTGCTTCCAGGAATGAATTAGGGAAACTTGCTTCCCTTTCGATTTCATTGAAGAATTTGAGGAGTGTTGGCATTAAGTCTTCTCTAAATTTCTCGTAGAATTTAGCAGTGAAGCAGGGGATTTAGCTTAGTGACCTAGGATTTAGCTCAGTGACTCAAGCACTTGACTGGTAAGCGTGAGGTTGTGAGTTCAACCCCTGGTACCTCCCCCACAAAAATTAGAATACAGCAGTGAGTAATTTGGACCTGGGCTTTTCTTTGTTGGTAAGGTTCTAATTACATTTTCAATTTCATTAACTTTAAATGGGTTATTCAGCACTTTTACATCTTCTTGATCCAGCTTGATAATTCATATGTTTTCAGGAATCTGTACATTTCTTCTGTGTTACCAAACCTATGAGAATAAAGGTTTTCAAAGTAGGTATTGATGATCTTCTGTAATTTCACAGGGTCTATCGTGATTTCACCCTTTTCATTCTTTATTGCATAAATTTAAGTTTTTTCTTGCCTTATTTTGATAAGGTTGAGTGGGGGCTTATTAGTTTTATTTATTCTTTCAAAGAACCAATTCTTCAATTCATTAATTCTTTGTATTTTTTTTTAGTTTCAGTTGCATTAATTTCTGCTCTGATCTTTTTAATTGCCTCCCTTCTCTGGGTTTTGGGCTTGACTTGCTCTTCTTTTTCTAGATGTTTGAGGTGTAGCATCAGGTTGTTTATTTGGGTTTGTTGTGATTTCCTGATGTGAGAATTCAGTGCAATAAAGTTCCCTCTGAGGACTGCTTTCATTGCATCCCACAGATTCTGGTAACTTGTATTTGCATTTTCGTTTGCTTGTAGATATTGTTTAATTTCTTCTTTAATTTTCTTTGTGATCCATTGATTATTCAGGAGGGTGTTATTTAGTTTCCATGTGTTTATAGAGTTTTTGCAATTTCTTTTGTCATTAATTTCCAGTTTCATAGCACTGTGGTCAAATAATATGCATGGAATAACTTCGATTCTTTTGCATTTACTTAAGCATGTTCTGTGGGCTGGTATATGAACTGTGTTAGAGAATGTCTCGTATCCAGCTGAGAAGAATGTATATTCTAATGTTGTTGGGTGGAATACTCTGTACACATCTACTAAGTCCATTTGTTCGCAAATTTGATTCAGTTCTATTTCTTTGCTGATTTTTTTATCTAGTTGATCTGTCTCTTTGTGACAATAGAGTGTTAAGTTTCCCCCATTATGATTGTATTATTGTTTATTTGATTTTTTTTATGTCTATTAATATTTGTCTTACATAACTGGGTGCTCCCATATTTGGTGCATATATAGTTAGGATTATTATCTCTTCCTGTTGAAGTTTTCCTCTAACAAGTATGTAGTGACTTTGTTTATCTCTTTTGATCATTCTTAGTTTGAAGTTCACATTGTCTGCAAACAGAATTGCTACCCCTGCTTTTTGCGGGGGTGGCGGTTCCTGTTGCATGGAGTATTGTTTTCCATCCTTTGACTTTCAGTCTGTGAATTTCCTTTTGAGTTAAATGCCTTTTTTGTATACAGAATATTGCTGGATTTTGTTTCTTAATGCACTCTGCCAGTCTGTTTCTTTTGGTTGGTGAATTGAGGCCATTTACATTAATGGTTATAACTGGTATATATTGGCTTGTCTTTGTCATGTTATCTTTCTGTTGTAGGTCCCTACTTTTACCCCTTTGTTTAATTGCTTGTCCTGCTTATTGGTTTCTTGTTCTTTACTGTTACTCTTGGAATTCTGGTCATTTGTATCTCTTTCTAGAATATCTTTCAGTATTCTTTGTAGGGTTGGTTGGGTTGTCATGAAATTCTTCAATTGTTCTTTGTCTTGGAAGTATCTTATTTCACCACTGATTACGAAAGATAGTTTGGCAGGATACATCAATCAGAGTTTCAAATTGTTTTCTTTGAGTACTTAAAATACTTCACTCTGTTCTTTTCTTTACTTGGTTTGTGTTTGGAAGTCTGCTGTGATTCTGCTAGGCTTTCCTTTATAGGTGATCTGTTTCTTTTCTCTAGCGGTTTTTAATATTCTCTTCTCATACTGAATTTCTGGGATCTTGATTATTATATGTAGAAGTGTAGATTTGTTTTGGTTATGGCTAATTGGGTTCTGTGTACTTCACTTATCTAGAAGTCAGGTTCTTTTCCCATGCTTGGAAATTTTTCTTCTATTATGTCTGTAAATAGTCCTTTTATGTCATTTGTGTTGTTTCCTTTTTCATTGAGACTTATCAGTCTTATATTGTTTCTCTTTGCATCATGTTGCAGCTGTTGAGTTGTTATTTCCTGATTCCTTGTGATTTTTAAGAACTGTTTCTTTTCACGATCAATAGTTGCAATCATGTCTTTGAGGTCTGTCAGTCTACCTTCAGTTTCATTCATGTGGTTTTGCTAGCTTTCAATGGAATTTTTGATTTCTTGAATATCTCCTTTAATCTGTTTCATGTATTCTAATTCTTTCCTTTGGTGTTCATTCAAGATTTCCATCACTTTCCTATGCTCCTTTATTTTTTTTATCTGCCTCTTTTTTGGATATATTCACCAGTTCTTTCATTATGTGTATCATTTCAGTTTTTACCTGAGCAGTTATTTCTGATCTGATTTCCTTTACAGCTTCCTAGAGTTGTTTCTTTACTTCCTTTGCTATCCTTTCAGAGATTTCAGATTGGTGATTTCCAAATTCATCCATGTCTATGTCTTCTGGACTTGATCTGGATTGGCTGGAAGTTTGAGATTATGTTTTGTTCTTTTGCTTTGGCATTTTCCTGTGTTCCTCCAAATCAGCCAGATGCTAAATCTTAGTTGCTTCCTGTTCTGGTGGGCTGTCCAGCAGCAGGTCTCACTGAGGGTTGCCTTTCATTCTGGGTTGCTGGGCATAGACACCTGTTCCCCACTGGCTTCACTGAGAGTTCCTGGGTGGCTATAGGTTGTTGGGTGCAGGTTCTCAGTCCTTGAGGGCCTCAGAAATGGTTCCAGGTGTGTGGGCGGGTCACTGGGCATCAGTCCTAGTTTCCTAGTCCCCACGAGCCTTACCAAGGGTTCCTAGGTGTGGGTGGGCCACTGGTGCAGCTTCCCACTCCCCAAGTGTCTCATCAAGGGTTCCCCAATGATTGCTGGTCTCTGAACACAGCCTCCCCTACATTTAGTTTAGAAGAATGAAGTGGCTTTGTGTGTTGAGTTTATTTCATGGAAATCATCAATATATTTTGTTAAGAAAAAATAGTTATAGAACAATATATTCATTATATTTTCCCTTATATAGGAAAAGCTATCTAAAAATGTGTATTATATACATGTAATTATGTAAATATACAAAGGTTTGGAAGGATCTACACCTGTCAGACAGACAGTGGTGTCTAGAGAGAAGTTCGATTTAGGGAAAGAGAGGGTAAGGCAGAACTTTGAAAAAAATTTGCATGCTTCATATTGTTTGAAACTTTTTACACTAATATATCCACTTGAAAAGTTACATAACTTAAAATAAATACAGAACCCAACAAAAAACTGAGGAACATTTCATTACTTTCTGAGTTTTGTTCCATTATTTTTAATTTATAGCACAGTAAAAAGAGTGGCTGTTTTCACCTCTGTAAATGATGTAGAAGGGTACCCAGCAAACACAGTGTTAACTTGTTGGGCAGGGTCGGTGGTACATAAATTTATATGCTTGGACCTTTTTCAGTGAGCACTGATCATTGTAATAAATGTTTAAAAGTGAAGGCCCCTCTTTTGTAGGCACTAATGTGCTGTGTAGGCAAAAGCAAATCATCTCAAGCAACCAGAAGTGCCGTTCATGGTCTTACCCAAGCTTTCCAAACCTTGTCTCTGTCTCCTATAGAACATGCTCCCAAGAACAGCTTCCTGAATGCCCTGTCCTACAGTAAAAGCACTCATTATTCGGGAAAGACCTGTAGCCCTGCCAGCCTGGAGGCATCCAGTAGCCTGTTTAGGAGAACCTTCTTACACTGCGTAACTTGTCTGTCTCATCCACTTAGGATGTTTACAAGCCACGTCGGAAGTACAAACGCCAACAGGGGGCAGAGGAGCTGCTCGATGAGGAATCTCGAATCCATGCTACACTTTTAGAATATGGCAGGTAATGAATGAGGTGTCTGTTTAATAAAAGAAAAGCTGATTTAAATTGTTTCAGTTAGATTAACTGGAGTCTCTCTGATCATGTTTATTGTTTTTACCCCTGAGATTTCCAGTATCAGGGACTTACTTGCTTCTCTGGTGTTAGCTAAGTTTCTGTGGCTTGCCTTTACAGTTGCTCTTTGGAAATGTGCTTATGATGGTGGCCCTGGCTCTGCCCTCCTGAGGCATTTGTAGAGGGTATGATGTGTCTGACCTTCCGGTCCTGCCACTTATTAAAACCTTTAGTAAACAGAAGAAACGCAAGTATTTTCATCAGTTTTATGCTGTTAGAATAATAACTTTGGATTTGTGTGACTGTTGTCCTAATTAGGGAAGTGAAGACTTGAGAAGTAGTGTTGTCACTTCTTAATAATACCTAGTTTTTTAAAAAGTTGTTTTGTAACCTATTTTTATTTTTTAAACCCACAAGAACCGCTTCTCTCCATTAAATATTTTGGTTGGCACTAGGTATTAACCTTCATTTTTGTCCTGCATTCTCTACTTAGGGTATCCCACCCCTTGATGTAAGTATGTCTCCTCCTGTTCTTTTTGCTACACTGACAGAGGTTCCTGTCCAATGCTTTGCCTTACAGCTCAGCCCTTGTTGGGTGGCTGGAACTAACTGTACTGACATTAGCATCTCCCTGAATGAGCATCTGCTTCCTCCTTTTGGGTACTGGAGAGAACCAGTAGGAAGGAAATTAGGCTTAATCACTAGTATGAAGGCAAGGCTTTCCTTCTGAAGGATAAAAGCTAGTCTATCTAAACAAATGAGTTAGTTCTGGCCCTAAGCCAGATGTAACCACCATGATACCTGTTTTAATTTTGAAAATGTGAATAAAGTAAATTTCTCCTAGGAGCTTTAGAGGCAGGCCTAAAGGGTTATATATAATAGATAATTCTTTTGCACTGTGTGGTGTGTGTGCTTGTGTTATAAATGGAAAAGCACACAGTTGGGAGGATAACCTGCCTTTAAGTGGCCAGAAGAGTTTTCCTCTATCTTTATGAGGACTTTAGGGATTGAATCATTCAGATTTAGTTGTTTATTGCGCCATTTGGTTAACTCATAAAGTCCCCGTTCATAAAGTCCCCGGATCTCCAGTAAGGGCCCACTACTTGAGGGTGTGTCCTGTGCCCTAAGGGTCTCCACAGACTAAAGGCGTAGAAAAGGAAGGAATGTTCTAGATGTGAGGACACTAGTGCAAAGCTCTGGTGAGACCTTGTGTTGGTTAGGGTTCCCTGTGTGAGAACTGGGTCCTGACACTAGTTTCAGCAGAAGGGCTTCATTGATCGCAGGGAGGGATGGGCACCAGGCTGGTCTCCCAGGCCTCCCAGAGCTGAGCCAAGGGAGCTGCTTATGGCTGCATGCTTAGGAAGCTGGTTAGCAACCTGGGAAATTAGGAAACTGGCGCTACCGCTGCCCACAGCAGAATGTGCCACTTCTGCCCAAATCAAGAAGCCCTTGCTGAAAGACCAGGAAGCCATTGTGACAGCTGCTGACCCTGAAATCACAATTCTGTGCCCTTCAGTGGAACCTCTGGGCCCTCCTTGACTCCTCATTTAACTGTTCCTCATTTACAGCTCCAACAAATGCTTCTGGTTGGTAAGATCAAAATAGTAGTCAGAACCCTAGTTGTAAGAAGAATGGAAGATAGTCTTTCCTTTTTCTGCTTCTGCAGCAGTACTACAAGAAGATACAGTCGATATTGATTAGGCTGATTCACGGAGTCTGCCCCAAGGCCCTTTACAAAATTTGTGTGGAGACCTAAATAACTTCAGATTCAGTCTGCCATACTTTAATCCTGCAGTTTTGTACCTAAAGAATGGAAACATTGCCTAGGTCTCTAGTTATGACAGAAAACCCAAGCTATACTTACAGCATCTTGATTTCTGCATTTTTTCTTCTATGTTTAGTTTATTAATTCCGTAAACATTGGAGATACAAAATGTAAAAGGGAGGCCGTGAGGTAACTCTGTGGTCATATGCTTGCTTAAACATGCGTGAAGCCTTGGGTTCAATCCCCACCATCACCAAAGGAAGGCAGAATGTAAAAGTATGATCCTTACCCTCAAGAAGAAGGATGCAGATATGTAACTAGGTAGTTGAATGTAATTGCTTCTGGGAAATGAGAGGAATCTGCCCAGAAGCAGATGGATGCACCAGAACTCTGTGCGTGCGTGCGTGCGTGCGTGCGTGTTGGGTGCTTTAGAGAGAGGGCTGCTTTGGAGTTGAGGGGTTGAGGGCTGGGGGGTAAATCAGGAAATCAGGGAGAGAGCAGTGTGTGCCAAGTTTCCTGTTCAGGCAGTGGCTGGAGCAGGAGTATACAAGGTGGCAGTGAGAAGCTGCACTGGGGCTGCTGAGGAGATCCCTTTTCTCCTGAGAGGAGAGGCCTGACTTTGACAGACTGCATCTGGCACCAGGAAATTGAGTAAGGAATGAGCAGGAAGATGGGAGGGAGTGAGGCTGCAGATAGCAGAGCAGTAGAGGCAGCGCGAGGCTCAGGCAGGTGAGGCATGGCCTGAGGGGGCTCAGAGTGAAGTGTGTGTTTGGTTTTTCTTAAGCGGTTGCATGTAACTTTATTTGTTCACAAGCTCTTTAAAGTATGTGAGACTGGGTGTTTTGCATTACATTTTTGTTTTAGGTTTAATACTTTTTGTTTTGTTACATACATCTTTTAAGACATAGATTAATTAGAGCCAGAAGGTAAAATAATTTAAATGGAAGTACATTTTTGTGTGTGTGCATGGTTTAATTCAAGTTGCAGTAAGTGAATGCACTTCATTGACATCGTCCCTGGGTTATGTTTGAAAATAAAAAGATATGCTAGATTTGAAGTTACTAAAGTAACTTTACAGAGCCTGTTTGACTTGAGCAAACGCATTCACATTTGTTTGTACAGATATTTTGAAGGCTTTTAGCATACACTGTGATTCTGAAATGCAGTTCCTTATTCAAAGAGTAATGATTGCACTTAAGGAAAATGTTATACTCTACCAATAAAGAGTTCCAGTTTACAGTAATTGTATAGCAAATAGGATAGCTCTCCCTTTATTCAAAAAGTGGTGGACTGTATTTCTGGGTTAGGCGTTTAAAACATTTTCTCCAGCGACCAAATAGGTTTTTCATATAAAAGCCAAATCAGAATGCATTAGACAGACTTTATTGTGATTTTTGAATAGTAACAACTCCGCTTTTTGTGGCCCGCAGGAGATACGGATTTAGCCGCCAGAACAAAACAGAGAAGGTAAGAAAAAAGCATAGATAACGGGAGGGAGTGGAAGTGACCACCCTTTGACCGCTATCAGACACTGACAGCATGGGCTCAGCTCCCCGGGAAGCCTGGCATGGGTGGCAGGGATGTGCCAGCTGCCCTTGGCCCCTCTACGTCTGTCCTCGCATTTCCATTCTGCCGCTTCTGCAGGCTGAGCACTTTCGCCCTTGACACTGGAGGTGAAGGGTGATTGAGAGTAGGTCACGTAGGGTCTAAAAATGTGAACATGAAGTTCTGTCCCAGTATGAGGACCTCTAGGTGTGAACAGGGCACTAGCCATGAGACGGCCTACAACTGTAAATCACAAGCCTACCCTCCAAAAGACAGCTGAGTGTGAAAGAGCCAAGTCAAGTTCGGCTTTTCTAACTTCACAACTGAGTCTAAATGATTTCATTTGTGTATTTATTAGTGATCCTTAATTGTTAGTAGCAGAGGAGGCACATAGATCTTACAGTACCAAACCCTGTGTTTCAGGCCCCTTGCTAAGAGGTGTGCGTGCATTGTTTCACTTAACAGTGCTAGGAGGAGGATACTTGTTTCTGTTTTTTTGGGCCACAAAACTAATGCTCAGAGAAGCGCAGTGATTTGTCCAAGGTCTCACAGCTTTAAAGTGCCATCATAAGAATCCAGAGGTCTGTCTGATATCAAAAGACTGCTTGTAATCACTGCCTTGTGATTAACAGAGAGCCCGCTAAAGTGGTTAGTGGCTTCTTAAAAATAGTGTCCCTCAGTTTGAGATCTGTTGGAATTTCTTTTCTCATTCCCCACCTGACCTGAGATTTCTTCAGCTAGGACATGCTCCTCTTGCTGCTCTGCTGCCACCCCTGCACTCGTCCGGTTCCCCCACCGCTCTGTGGCCTCCTACAGTAATTGTCATCTTGGTCATTCAGGGGACTGACAGTGACCAGGAGCATACGTTCTGTAGCCAGACTGACTGGTTTCAAATCTGAGCGCCTCCCCTTCACTCTGTGACGTGGAGTAATTTACATAACCAGTATACCTTCACTCAAATGAGGTAGTCATTGTGTCTGCCTCAGAGCACTGTGGTGAAGATTAAAATGTAAAGGACCTCGAATGATCCAACACATAGTAAACATTTAATCAGCAGGAACTATTACTAGCATTAGTTTGTTCGCAGTTAAGCATGTACTGAGTGTGATGATTCTTTTTTAGTTTTCTTATTTTTTCTCTGTATTTGTGTTTTATTCAACCAGATAATCATCTTGTCAAGTATTTTGAGAATTTGAATTAGATCATGTGTCATCTGGTATATAGCAAGGGATTGATGCGTACATTTAATTTGATGTATAATTTGAATCTGAGAAGAATTTTGTGCATATGACTATATTCCGAAATAAGGCAATTTGGCTAAGACAAAAAGAAAATCATGAGATGTCCATAAAATAGTGTACAAATTGGGCTTTTTTTGTCATTGTTATCTCAGATGGCCCATTTGGATTGGAATCTTATCCTCTGTGAACATATCCAAGTAGTCAGGAGTCCATGATGTTTTGTGGAGAATGATAGACTTGTTACAGAAAAGCATCCGAAATTGGGATGGCCGAGAAAGGAATGTGAGGCTGATCTTCACCTTCAGACAAGATAACCAGAGATTAGCAGTGATCCTGAGGTCAGCCAGCTTGTGGATGGCAGAGTTGGGGTTAAAACCAAGAACTCTAGGCTTGCAGCCCATGTTTGAGGAAGGGCAGTTAATGCAGGGTGCCTTGGGCATGGCATAGAACAGTGAGAGTCCATGGCTGCATCCAGATGGAGCAGGTTGGTCAACAGAAGAAGCAGTTTTAAATTTTTTTTGTTCATACCAGTGGTTTTCAAATTTGTTTGATCACTCATAGCAATAAAAATTTTATTTTTTATTGTGATTCAGTACATATATTCATATTCCCTCCAAAGCAAAAAACTTTCATTGAACAATGCTGCACTGAATGCTTTACCACCTACAAAGCAATCTGTGTGTACTGTTACTTTTATTTGTATAGATTCTAGTAATACCTATTAGATTACCCACTAATGGATCTCAGCTGACAGTTGAAAGAAACACCGCCTTGTCTGTGACCTGTCCTTGAAGGTGTTAGAGTAAGAGAAAGGCAAAATCAGAGTAGAAGAATAAGTCTGGCAAATGTGACGTGGTATTCATTTAATCAGTGAGCAGATTGGAAATGGAGACAGGCATTCGCCAGACCTTGAGTGTAAGTGGCTGCTATGTGGCTTGAATGCAAGCTTTGGCTATGACTGTCTCTTCTCTCTCAGAGACTTATTCAGCTTATATCTGTGTGTTTTCTTTAACAGGCTCATGACTCTTTGCAGTGTTGTCCTTTCTCTGTTTAGTTTCTAACTCAGTGCTCAGCTGTTTTAATGTCTTCCTTTGTAGGCTGAGGACAAGAAAACACCACTTCCTTCAGGACTGTCAACTACAGAGAAAGCAGATGTCCATGAGGAGGATGAGCTTCAAGCAGCTGAAGAGGTATGTGCTCTGTGTAGGTCTTTTGAGGTTTCAGTCATTGGAGGAGCAAGTTATTCACATCCTTAGCTTTCCCAGATGGCCAGCCAGGAGCTGTCTTCCATGCCTTCCATCACCTGTCATGAGGCTTGCCATAAAATCAGATCAAGAAAATGACCTTGGGATGTCATCACGGAGACCTACAGGGGCATTTGCTTCAGTCTTTTGTGGACAGGGCCACTCACTGCTGCCTTTTCTGTTCCTCTTTCAGCAGCGTATTCAGTCACTGATGACCAAAATGACTGCCATGGCAAATGAGGAGGTGAGTGGCCATGGGTGAGGGTGAGGGGAGATTTGGCCCTCAAGGCTCTGCTCTGGGAGGCTTCTTCCTAGGGGGACCCTCTCTTCAGCAGTAATGTCTTTTGTCCCTGAGGGTTCCTTTTTGGGAAGCTGGTCTATAGCGTATAGGATTGCAGTCTGCAGAGCCCTGTGAAAAGGGGATTTGAGGACTTTTGTGAGAGGATGTTCCTCTGGCTCACCCTGCAGGCCTCTGCTGGAAAGAGGGGGCAGCCTTGCCTCTTTCTAACCACAGAGTCCACTCTCCCAAAGGAGCCCCCATCTTCTGCCCCCTCCAGTGCCATTAGATAGGATATAGAGTTCAGAGTTCATAATTGATCTTTTCAGAGAACAAGCCCATCCGGAAGGTTTAGCCAGGCACAGTACTCGGAAGGATCATTTCTTTTGCAGTAGAGAGATATTTGGGGCTCTTGAGGTTTCTTGTCCTCTAGTATTTGGTCTTCTCTTCCATGAGTTCTGAGCCCATGAAATATCTTACTGGCTCTACTTAGCAGCCATGAAGAGGCCTGGGAGTGTGGTAGGGAGGCTGAGGAGTGGTTTCCAGGGGTACTGAGGACCTGAGGACACAGTCAGCTGAGGGACTTACGAGGGGTCAAGGTAGTTTTGACTTTTTGTCCCACAGCTATTTTCTTCCTTCTTTATAATGAATAAGTGAACAAAAAGGAAATTATATTTCCCCTGGAAATATTATGATTTGCAATAATTCTTAGTGTTTAGGGTTTCTAGTTCTGTTAAAGATGTGGCCTGGTTTTGAGAACATACCCCATGTGATTGCAGAGCCGTCTCACCGCAAGCTCCGTGGGCCAGATCGTGGGCCTCTGCTCTGCCGAGATCAAGCAGATTGTGTCTGAATACGCAGAGAAGGTAGGTGCTGGTGCCCACTGGAGCATATCGCTCAAGCAGCTTCCCGAGGCTTTGCTCTCCCACTTCCTCAGTCCTTCCTGTCACAAGTTGTGGAGTCTGATTGTAATTCATCGAGCATTTGTCAAAAACAGATACCAGGCTTTGCCACACACAGCCATCAGCATTTGCCCATTAGCTAAATTAATTTTGTTCTACAGTGCCCATTTTTCTATAAATATTAAGAGAAAATTTGTCTTTCTGAGCTGTTATCACATTTGATACATTGTAGCCTGAGGTACAGCATAGGCATTTTTTCTTCCCTATCAGGCTTCTTATAACTGGCTCAGTTTGGCAATTGGACTGAGGAATGAAGCTTTTTGCCACTTAGGAGATAAACCCCATAACTCAGCCAAGCCCAAGGCAAAATTTTTTGTTCTATTTTATTAAAAGAATATAGAATGAACAAAAGCCTCAAAGTCATATTTCAGCATTAGATTTTTTTTCCAATCCTAAGAAGCAGGAGGACCTTGAATATTTCAGAGAGGTGGTGATTAATCATTTTGCACACAACTGATTCTGGCCTGGCTGAGATATAGTATCAGTAAGATCAGATTTACAGGGCATTGTTTAGCATCTCTCCTTCCTCAGCCATGCTCACTCTGCTGCCTTAAAATGTTGATGTCTGTTGAAGCATTTAGCTTTGCTTTCCTTGTCTCAAAAACCTTGATGACAAATTAGTTCTAGCTCCGCACTCTGTGCAAAATGACCTTCTGGTATGATTGCACAGGTGGCATATTTGGGAAGAAGTGTTGCCTGTAACTTGGGGATGTGAAAGTGCTGATAAACAGAAGTCAATAGGACAGAATGTCTGGGGCAGGTTTTCCCACCCCACAAAGGCATACTTCTTAAGATGAACTTTCTATTTCTGCTTTCATAGACTCCATAGTTTCATCTCCTTCTCTTTACCCCTGTTTTCCATTTACCACTGATCTGTGTTTTCTGAGGTTTGACTATTGAAGAATTCTAGTTACCTTAAAAGAACAAATGAACTCAACCAGTTTGATGATGTAGTTGTCAGAAGAGTGATTAATTGACTGCCTCCTGTCAGCACACAACCTGAATCGTAGTGACTAAGTATGTGCCATCCTTAATTCCACATTACTGAACCCAGTTTTCTTGGGAAGGGATAACTAGGTCAGGCTACCCCATCCCTTTCCCCGTATTTCTACAGGGACTCTGATTTCTTTCTCTAGACCTAATCAGACAAGAGATCTGATTTGGGTAAGATAGGTAATAAGCAGACGATCCCTCCTTTGCTTGGATGTGCACCTGTCCTTTCCAGCCCTCTTCTTCTCTAGGAGGCGGGAATCTTCTGCCTTCCCTAGCCAGTTTTGCCTTTACCAGCTCTCCTTCTGGGTGTCTGTCTCATTTCTTGAACTTGCTCTTACCCTTATATGGTCTTTACCCAACTCGGAGGCATGCATTCTGATATTGATCCTGCACTATTTCCTTCCTCATTCTATTTGTCTAGAATAGAGTGAAGTTAGAAGTAATTTGAAACTGGAGGAGATGCCAAACCTCTTTCCAAGGATATAATGTTACTTTGCATGGAAATTATAGGTCAGGTGCTCAGTGCTTGATCGTTTTCTTGAGTAGATCATACAGCATTAAAGTTGCTGGTTTTAAAAATTAAATTCCTTTTCATTCTCTTCCTGTTTCACAATTATTTCCCATTTGCTTTGGCCCCAGATAGCCATAACTGTGCACCGTTGCAGTCTTCATTACGTCCAGGAGAAGTATGACAGTACAGAAAGCAGTTTGCTGAGTCCTGTCTTGTTTCGTATCACCCTCTCAACTTCTCTGATACTTAATCTTGGCCAGTTACCTAACTTCTCTTTGCCATGATATCTTCATCTGTAAAATGAGAATATTTTTCTGGCAGATGTTTTGAAGATTAAATGACATGTGAGCATAGAATGCCAGCATACTATAGCTTTTTGGCTGTTTACATTTTTTGTATGTTTTGTTTTGTTTTGAATACTAGGAAAGGAACCCAAGGCTTCACTCATGCTAGGCGAAGCAGTCTGCCACTAGATCTACATTTGAAACCCTTTTTTGTTTTTATTTATTTTTTAGTCACATCATATCTGAAACATTTTCCATGAATCTAACCTTCACCTTTATTTTGACATCTATATGTATGTTAATACAACACAATTCACCACAGATTTCCCTGTCACTAAACTTTTAAATGATTTGTTTGCCTTGTAGATCGTACTGTGAAACCTGAGCCGGTAGTTTCTGCTGAAAGATTTCCTTGGCCTTGCGTGGTTAGAGTGTGACTCTGCCTGTGTGCTGCGTTCCAAATAAGTTGTAGCAATGTAAAATACTGTCAGTGGTGCAGGGGCTTCTTACCATGCCCCGCCAGTTCCCCAAACGTTCATTTGTCTAACTCACTGCCTAGTAACTATAAAATGGACCATCAGGGACTGAAGATGGTTCCATGTTTTTGTTTACTGTTTTCTCCTGTGTCGTCTGTTAGATTTTGCTCATTTATCTTTTGGCACAGGTGATGCTTTCTTTGTACATTTGAATGAATCTGTTCTAGATTTAAATATTTTATCTCTGTGATACAACTGTTTCTCAGCTACTTCATTTTATTTTTGTGTTGTTTTTCATTATATACAAAGAATTTATATCTAAATTAGGTCAGTCCATTTTTTTTTATCATTTACAAATGAGAAGTTAATTGCTTTTCCATGGATCTGACAAAGTAGTCCATTACTTTTTCACTAATCTTTTATCAATTATGTTTAATTCCTTAACCTTCATAAGAGTTTATTTTTATTTGGTCTGAAGCAAGGAATCTATCCTAGTTTTCTTATTCCTACTCATTTATGCCAATATCGTTTACCAAATATCTTCATATTCATTTTGAAACACTTAATTTTGTCTTCATGTTTTATATCTAATATAAACTGCAAGTGAACACTGCTTTGTTTTACTGATTTATGCTTCTCTTTTCATTCAAGTTCCATGATAAAGTCAGATATTTGTATTTTCGTTGTGTCTTGACATGATTATTTGCTTGTTACTGTTTTGCCAGTGCTTTCCAAACAAAGGCGAGTTGTGCTTACCTGGGAGCACACCTGTGATTGGACAGGTCGGGTTTATTACTGGTGTGATGAGGTAGCGTAACTACCAGTGAGCTTGTGGGTTACCGCAGTGTGACGCTGTTTGAAAGGCTTTGGTGTAGGATTTGGATTTGTGTTTGGCGGCTTGCAGGATGTGGAACTTTGTTCTGTGTTGAATGTTGCAAGTAAGGATATGTCTGTGAGTGAGAATCTTAATAAATATTGTCAGAAAGACACAGGAAATGAATCAGTGTTAAAGCTATGTGTACAATAGAGAGTATAGGGAATGTTTATTCATTGTGATTTGGACAATGTTTGTTTCTGTTCATGTTCAAATGTGATTACAGAGTGGTCATGTTTTTGCCTGGATCCCTGCTGGTGGTCACAAAGTGGTCTGCTCTGTTGTTAGGGTTCTTTTTTTTTTTTTTTTGCGGTACCAGGGATTGAACTCACAACTCACGCCTGCCGGAGCAGGCGCTTGAGCCACTGAGCCAAACTCCCAGCCCTGGTTTTTTGAGGCAGGGTCGCACTATGTAGCTCAGGCCGGCCTTGTGCTCGTATTGTAACCCAAGCCGGCCTCGAACTCACAATGCTCCTCCTACCTCAGCCTCCCGAGTGCTGGGATTAAAGGCATGCGCCACCATGCCCGGCTCTATTGTTAGTGTTCTTAAGATTGTATGTATTTAACGCTAAAGCCTGGATATGAGTGGAGGGCAGCTCTCGACAACCTCAAGGTCTTGTAGAGGCACCAGGCTAGCTCTCAGATGTCAGGGACTACTTTCTCTTCCTGAGGCCGTTCGTGTGTATATTGCTACATAACAGTATGACCACAAACGCTGTAACTTAAAACACCTACATTTACTTTTTCACAATTTTTGTAGGTCAGCAGTTGGCCACATCTTAGCAGCGTCCTCTGTTTCACATCTCACACAGCTAGAATCTCAGCTGGGGAAGGAGCTGCTTTATGTGGTTGTTGGCAGCATTCAGTTCCTTATGACCTGTTAACTGAAGTTAACATTTCTTGCTGGCTTTTACCTGGAGGCCACCCTCAGTATCTTGCCACACAGGCCTTCCCAGCATTGACAGTGACTTCATCCAGGCCAGTGGGGAGGGATCTCATCTCCAGTTTGTAATACATACATATAACCACATGTATGCTGCCGCCTTTGCTAGTTTTGTTGGCTAACATCAAGTCTTAGTTCCCATCTGTAGTCATTTGAAAGACTCCACAAGTGTGAACGGCAGGAGGTAGGGAACATGGGGCCTTCATAAGCTCGTCTACAGTGTTTATCTTTTTATCTCACTGCCATAGATTGGGCAGAAACTAGGCACTGAGATATCATATAAAATTGATGCTGCTACCTTCAGATCTCAGTAATAAAACTCTTGGAAGTAGAGATGAATTGAAGAAGGCTCAGGAGGGGGAATCCATTGGTGGTAGTTGAGAAAAGCTAGGTTAGACTGTGACCTAATGTATTTTTGCCTAGTGAAAAAATTTTTGAAGAATAAAGTAACCAGTTTTTGAAGGATAAAGTGACTTGAACAACCTGCCTAGAGCAAGTGTTTGGAAAGTCAACAAGCATTGGGATATAAAAATGAAATAAAAAAAATAACATGTGCAGACTTCTCTTTCATTTGTAAAGTTCACAAGTTCTTCTAACAGTATAACATGATAAATAATCTATGTGTCTCAAAGCCAGTCTCTGAGATACATAACTCAATTTAATATGATTCCTGTAAAGCAGCAGGGAAGAGGAATGTGAAGAAACTTCCAGATTTATAATTCATGACTGGCTGGAGGCTCTGGGCCACGTAGCTCCATCTCCTTTTGTTTCCAAGGGGTAACAGCTTCCTAGGATGTGCTCACTGAGGTTGCAGTGCTTTTTGTTCTTGACGTCTAATATTCTCACCTCATCATAGCTTTCACTTTAACGGGAAAACAGAGTCTATTATTATGATTTGTAGAAAACTAAAAAGCCCATACTACTCTGTAAATTCTTTTAGGGACCAGATGAAATGGAAGCTGGACCAGGGAAGGTGTCAGGTCCCTAGAAAGGGAGGAAAGGACTACCCTTAGCACCTGACCATATACCATTTTGACAACTGTAGTACTTAACCTGCCAACTAAATGATCATTAGCTGATACCTCTGTAAAATAGAATCTTAGAACATTTTCTAAGTCTAGAGGCACAGTTTTGTCTCATGGAAATAAAATCTACCCTGAATGCCTTCTCTGTACAAGTACTTTTGTAAACTCATTATTAACTATTATTTAAGTGTCAAAATTTTCTTTATTTTTTAATTCCAAAAACAGTGTATCATTTAATTTTCATAGGCTTATCATTCTCTGCCTCCATTGGCTGTGGCCTACATTTTATTCTTCTTTGTAACTTTGGAGACTCACTGCCCACCAGTGTTGGAGCCCAGTAAATTAGAATGTGGTCCTATACCCATTTTACACATGAAGGAGTTAGAGCTTAAAGAACTTAAGTGATTTCTCCTGTACTGTATAACTTAAGTTCTAGGTTTGAGTACATGACTACCTGACTTTGAAACCTGTCTCATTAGGCAGATGGAGCATCCTTAGGGAGAAGCAAGGATAGGCCATCCTTAGTGTCCACCTTCAAGGCTTTGTAGTGACCAGGCCTCCTTTCCCATCCCACTGTAGTATGGAAGGAAGAGGACAGGACACATTGGGAACTGACTGCAGAAATAAGTAAAAGTGAAAATGGTGCGTCCTGGGCACTCACAGAGACTCACACCTAACCTGCAAAAGCTGTGGAGGTTTAATTTGGGTGTTCCAAGTGGCTTTTCGTATTACTGCAAATATCACATAAGGTCCCCATCTGGCTTCTTGAAGGGTAGCATCCAAGCCAGCACACTGTCAACATCTTGGTCTCATTTCCATAATGAGGTGTGTGTTAGGTGATAAGGGACTTATTTGTAGAAGAATATTTTTCTTAATGGATCTTGGAAATTTTCTTATACAGCAGTTAAGAAATTCTGGCACCATTGCTTCTGACCTTTTGCTTCCAAGATCATTCTCTGGCAGTTAGTCAGAAGTCTCTGTCTTGAAGTTAACTCTTTCAAGAACAGCTAGAGATCTCATCAGGTAATTAGACTCTGGGCATCTTCCAAAGATGCACACGTGGAAACACAAAAGAAGGAAAGTCTTCTCTACCGAATGTAAGCAAGTACATTTGATTATGACAGATATTATCCTTTTCCACCATAATTTTTATTCTAATTTATGATATAAGCAGAGGAAAAGACTGCCTCATAAATTATGTTGCTCCCCTGGCTATTGTGCCACATAAGCCTTTGGATTGCAAATGATAAGGTCTCTGCAAAAGACAGCCTTTATCTACTCTCAGAACTAGGAATTCCGGGAACTTAACAGCCTTGTAATGTCCCTTCACCCTTTCTTAATTTTTTGTCTCTCTGTCTCATTACCCTGGAAGCCTGGCCACAGATTGTTTTCAGTGTTAGGGAGTATTCCTCATATCTGTATCTAAAACCCTAAGAAACCAGGCAGGGTGTCACATACCTGAAATCCCAGCTACATGAGGCAGGAGGATCGTAAAGTTTGAGGCCAGCCCCGGCAACTTAGTGAGACCCTGTTTGAAAAAGGAAAGAAAAAGAAAAAAAAAGAAAGAAGGAAAAAGGAAGAAAGAAAAGCAGCTGTGTAGCCCAGTGATCGAGTGTACCTAGCATGCACAAAAACCATAAGCAAAGATTCTTCTCTGTTTGCATGGCTTGGATCTGTATTCCTCCTCCGGCCAAATGTTGTGTCCCAGAGTTGAAACTTCTGATGGGCAGCCTTTTTGAACTAGTTAGAGTAGGAAATGGTGATTTCCAAGAGGAAAGGAAAGGGTTGGTGTTACTAAACTAACATATGGCTACCAGTTCTATGGGTTGTTGTTCTTACTAGAGCCTCAGGAAGTTTGTTTACTGATGGGGTGGAATCAACAGAAAAGAATCAGTTGTTAATATGCCATCTAGTTGGATGGGAACTACTCAAAAGAATCAATTAATGTGTCACCTGACCTCTGAAAGTAGATGGCCTCGTGTTACTCTTTTTCTGCCTTGGTTTTGTAACCCTTTCACTCCTTCCAGTTAGTGAAAAAAGGCTTCGTCTTAAAACATTTTTAAAGAAAATTGGTATAATGTTGGAGACATTTTAAATCTTTTGCTTGATTTCTTTCTGCCAGAAAACTGCAGGGGCAGGGGTACAGTTTCGTGTAAGTCACAGAGTCAGTCAATTTATAGAAAGATAAACGGGAGACTGATAAGATTTTTATGCTCCAAAGCAGATGACAGTTGTTACTATATTATTATGCAACTTTTTCATTACCGAGATACAGTGCCAATACTTACACTTTTTTTCTTTTTTGATCAAGTTTTGTTTTTGTTTTTGTTTTGTGAGATAGGGTCTCTCTGTGTAGCTCAAGATGGCCTCGAGCTCATTATATAGCCTGGTCTGGCTTCAAACTTGTGATCCTCCTGCCTCAGCCTCTGAAGTGCTGGGATTATAGGTATGCCCGCCCCCAGCTGTTTTGAATAGTTTTAACAAATAACACTAAATTGCACAAAGCATACCTCAAGAACCAAGAAAGTTACCTTTGCCTCCTTTAAGCTAATCCTCTTTCTCTCAGAAATGTCACCGTTCTTGATTTCTTTCATCTTGGATTTACTTTAGTCTGTCCAGCAACTTTATATAAATTGTATCAGGTATGCTTGTGTGCCTTTTTAAATTTTTTATTTATTTTTGTTAGTGCATGTTTATATTTCTTATGTGGAGTTGGTCTATGTATATCACACATCTTAATTTCTTTTTTCATCTTCTTTGCCTCCATTCCCTTTCCTGCCTCCGTCTCTTGATCTTCTTGCCATTTGAGAAAGCTCTGTCTTTCTACTTCCTGTTATCTTCTGTTTTGCTCTTTATTTTATAATCTGGGTTTCTCATATAAGAGGATCCATGAGGTATTTAAGCTGTATGTCTTATTTCATTTGACATTAGGTCTCAGGATGCATCCATTTTTCTACCAGTGGCTCAAGATTATATTTCTTACGGCAGAGTAGTACTCCATTTTGTGTAATGGCTACATTTTCTTTAGTCATCTGCTGATGGACATATAGGATACAAGAATTACCTATTTTGAACTGTACTACTATAAAGATGAGCATGAATATATCGCTGTACTATGATGTCTTTAACTCATTCAGGAAGATACCTAGATAGGGAATAGCTGAGTCAAATGGAATTTCTAGTTTTAGTTTTTTGAAAAATTTTCCTATTGATTTTCATACTAATTTGCTGTATTAATTTACTGTGTAAATTTACTAATTCACGGTCCCACCGACAATGTAGAAGGGTTCATTTTTCCTCACAGCCTTCCTAGCATTTGTTATTATTTGATATCTTGATGTTGGCCATTCTTCCTAAGGTAAGATGGAATCTTGGTGGTGTTTTCATTTGAGCATTTCTTAACATATTTAATGGGCATTTTTAATTTCTTTTGTGAAATGTCTGTTCATTTCACTTGCTCATTTTTTGACTGAGTCTTTTATTAGGGGAGTCTAATTTTTTAGTTCTTTATATACTAGATATTAGTACCCTGTCTGAGGAATACCTGTAAAATTTTTTCCCATTCTGTAGCTTTTCTGTTTACTCTGTTGTTTCTTTTGCTATACAACTTTTAATTTGATGTGATTTGAATTGATTCTCAACATTATTTACTGTCTGACCAGGATTCTCTGCAGAAAATACTTGTCTATGCATGTTACTTCAGAAGTTTTACCTGTTTTTATCTTCCACTAGGTTATTTCTGTTCTAACATTTGATTCTTTGACCCATTTTGATTTTAATTTAGTACATAGTAAGAGATATGAGTCTATGTTCAATCTTCTTATCCAACACCCACAGCTTAAAGGTGGAGACATTTAATTTGCCGATGGTTTTTTAAGATTCAGTATATGGTCAGCTGGCTCTAGGGCAAAAATATCATGGTGGAATGGGTTGGCAGAGCACAGGTGCTTGGTTCATGGCAGCTAGGAAGCAGAGCAGGAGAACAGACATAAACCTCTGCTGAGACTTAAGGCAAATTCTTAGCTGTGAACTTTTGTAAAAATCAAAAAAGCAAGTTACATAATCCCAAGATACAATAGCACATCGCAGCTATTCTCTTTCCAAAAGGGAGAAGAAAAAGTAAAACTGAAGCAAGACCAAAACTTAGCAAGGCAAGTATTTAACTCCTATAGCTCCATGTCCGATATTCAGGCCACACAGTGGTAAAATGTGAGTTCCATCGGGCTTGGGCAGACTCACCCCAGTGGCCTTGCCTGTTGTAGCCAGCATGGCCTCTCTCTTGGGTTGCCTTTGCTCATGGCCTGCAGCCTTCCTAGGCAAATAGTCCATGTTCCTGGCATCTTTGACTTTCTAGGGTCTCCACTGCACTTCTGGCTTCATTCTCGCAGCTTCACACACTTCCCCCTCAGGGACTTCTTACCTCTCAGCCCTTTCTTTGAAATCTGGGTGGAAACTATCTGACCCCACAACTTGCATTCTATATGCTGGTAAAACCAGCGTCATAAGGATGGTACCAAGGTCTGCTGCCAACATGGGAATTAGCTGGACCCCCTTGAACCATGGTTGCAGTAGCTTCTAAGTTCTTAAATGGGTAGGTACAATAAAACAACTGAGAGTTGTGTGAATTTTAATAAGCTTACATAGATATTTCCAATCCTGTCACCCTGCCCCACCTCAAGAAACATTTCTGCCCCTTGCTAATAGCCTTGGTATGGGGAACTGGGGAAAGCAATAATACATGGAGAGATTGTTGTCCTAGGAACAAACCTGCTCATAGTCACAAATAGAAAAACCCAGGTTGGGATAGAGATGCGCATCAGGCAGATTTTTAAACTGCTTCTTTCTAGGCCTCACTTCTTGGGCTAATGTCACAGGGGTCACACAGTCCTGCCCTAAATCTCTTTGGTAAAGCCACGAATGCATCTTTCATCTTTATGTTCCTGTTGCATGTAATACATAATAAATACTCAGCATAGGTTAATAGATGACTCAGAGACTCTATAGATACTCACCCAATAGCCGTGAAGGTTGAATCCCCTTCCTAAAATGAAACAGGCTCTTCCATGGTGTTGTGGAGATCACTCCTCGCCATATCAATAGCACTACTTACTTTACTCTGTTTATTTGTCATTTTGCTCTGTCCCAGAATTAAAATGTTCACTGTGTATAAGGACTACAATTTCCGTTCATCTCTAGTGCCTAACAGAATAGGATTTTCACAAACATTTCTTGAAGGAACGGAGGGAGGGAAGAAGAACAAGAACAGTTTTCAGAGCTCTTTTCCCCTGTGGCACAGTTCAGGCATCAGACAAAACAACACCTAGGATACAACACCTTTATTTCTGAATGAGTCTGTTTTGCCAGGTTAGACTGAATATACAGAGAAAAAATGTTTCTCTTATTCTACTTCTCCACTGTGTACTCCTGTACCCCACGTGTAGAGGGTCTGAGAACAGGTTAGTTAAAATAAGTCAAGGAAGGCAGAGGGAGAGATTCAAAACTAATCAGAACTAAGAGAGGAAGGAATCCTGTTAATCTGGAGAGAACAATAATACTAAATATGTTGGTATTTCCAAACTGCTCCACAATTTCCTAGATTCTTTGTGTGAGTAGTTAATATAACACAATAACAGCACAACTGTCAGTGAAGAGAATATTAGCTAATGAATTAGGACCCTAGTGGGGTTGTTTCAAGGCACGCAACACAGCTTATATATTTCAGGGTCTTTGTCAGTTCATATACAGACAGAGGCGTTGGCCTTGTCAAATTTGATTCTCACTTAGTGCGTTAGTTGAGAAAATAATTGTGAGCTTTAATTTCAGAAAATAAAGTTGTACCAATCTGTGACTTGCTGAGCCTGCCCTGAGCATACAGGAGTTGATGGGGACCAAAGTGGGAGGTGTCAGATTTTGTTCATGCTTCCTAAATGTTAAGTACAGACTGAGCACTTCTGTATTGCTAGCCAGGGACCCTGAGCAAAACCTCAGACTCAGCAAGGTTGTATAAACATGCAACTTTGAAATTCACAGAATTTCACTTTAGGAATCAAGACTATTGAAAAGAACACTTATGTTTTCAGTTTCATTAGTAGGAGCAGTGTGGATCAGAGAATTACATGGTCACATCCTGCCTGCAATGGTCAGACTCCAGCAGGAGTACCTTAAAAGTGGTTTTAAAGTAGAGTATGTCTGAAGGACAGTCAAGGTGGTGAAAGCTACCTGCATTTTGTTATAGAAGGTTGGGTGGAAAAACTGTGGCACTAGATAGGTTGGATTGTCACATGAAAAAGTGATTACATTTCATTTCCATTGCTTCAGAAAAAAATGGGGCTGTCTGTGTATTTATCTCTTTCCAGATCTGATCCTTTTCTTTCTTTGCTGGTCTTTGCTCATGATATTTTGACCTAATGTGCTTTTGATTTTTGACTGTAAAACCCACCATCTTCCTTGGAAATTTATCTGTAGAAATTTTTTAAGTCCTAGGGTTGAAGCTTTCTTCTTCCAGGGACCATCTGTTTTTGCTTCTTATACTTCATCCTAGGTCCATTTTAAGCTTAGTTCTGACTTTTGTAATGGGCCATCAGGTAATGCATGGATTTAGATTGTAGAAATGCATGAGGGCCAACATGGTATCACAGACCTCAGTGTAGTTTGTTTGTTTGTTTTCTCTTACACCAGTGTTCAGTATACATGGGATAGTTGTTACTGAATTGCACAAATCAAAACTTGAGATCACTGAGTTTTAACAAGTACTCAGGAAAAAAAGCCAACTTCAGCGAGTACATATGCCATCCTGGATTCTCACTTTATTTCCTTTTTGGACTTCCTGAATTTCTTTATATTCTTGCTGGCTTACAGATTTTTAAAAAAATATTAAAAAATTAGTATTTTGTATACCCTGTTTTCAACTGATGGGTGGGTGAAGATAATGAAGTCCCTGTGATCATTATAGAGAATTTTTGCAACCTTTTGACACACGATTTCTTTTAACAACTTAGTGACTGTATTTTGATGGCGGTGGGGTAGTATAGGAGAGATCTCCATGTCAGTTAGGGATGTGCAATTTATGTGGAACACTTGTGTAGTGTGCAAAGGCCTTTGGTTCAGTCACAACACTGTCCCAAAAACAGCAGAAGGTTAATATGTAGATAACCTTTGGAGTCCCTTTCATTTATGAAGGTATATAGTTTTGGGTAATCATTTTTGTTTCTCTTGAGTATTTATCATTTTGACCCGGACTAATAATATTGAGTGACATTTAAATCTGTTTCCTCTAAGAATAGAAGTTTCAAATACCTGCCAAGTATTAAAAAAAAAATAAATTTGTACCAGAAGTTGTCTTAATCCACACTGTGCTTTCAAAATCATGTTCTGAACCTCAAGATTATAGAACAAAATTAGTTTGGCACTTGAGCCTTTACCCCAGTGTAAACACAAAGGGTTTATTTGTAGATGGTTGACATTCTTTGACAGACGTTGCATTTTTCAAGATGAAATCACTTACAGTGCCCCAATATTTAATGCTTTTCCTTCAAGGACTTAGTATAAAACCCCCTCTTCTCCTCCATCTGTCCAATTTGTGCTATTGTTCAAGATTGAGCTTGATCATCTTCAGCTTTCTTTTCCATTGTAACACTCTGTGAATACACTGTTGTGTGAGCCCTACTTATGTAAGGACCAGTTTCTGTCTTCCGCCTGACTTCTCTTGGCTTTAAGGAGGGTATTGGAAAGAAACAAAAAATTTAGAAGTCAGTTTCTACTGCCTGGGTTAAAAGTTTCTTCATTGCAGTTTTATCCCAAAACTTCTAAACAGACAAAGACTGAAAGGCAAGTGGAGGAACTCGAAAACTCCTGTGTATGATGGGCCTATACATGTGCCTATTGGTCGTCTGGTTACTCAACATTTTTTAAATTTTTTTTTTTTTAAGATAGTAAAATCCAACAAAACAGAACAAAGTCAATCAAAACAAAGCAGTAGAACTGGTACAGAACTTCAAAGAAAGATACTAGGAAAAAAATAGCTACTATAGTATATTTTGTTATTTTCAGAATAGTTGACCATTCCATCAGGTATAGTAAAATCAAACCAAAAACAAAACAGAATAAAACTGATAAAAATGGAATATGAAATAAAGCAAAAAATAAATAAATCATTAATAAAGCAAAACAATGAAAACAAGATTGGGCCTCAAAGACAAGACAGAAGAGAATCCCCCTATTTGCTACATTGCATACTGTCATCCTCCTAAGAGATGCTCAGACAGCCTGCTGGCTCAAGGCCTGCAAAGTCAACCAAACAATATAAGCATTTAGCTGCTTTACGTACCATAGTTACTTAGCTAGTCCTCCAAACCAGCAGGTTGCCTACGGGGGGGTGAGGGGGGTGGGGATGTCCTTGACAGGCCTACGGAGGCACATCTCTTTCTCTTCTTGGAGTCTGCACTGGTTGTACAGACTCACCAGGAAGGCAGGCTAGTTGTCTTCTGGTTGGATCCTCACTGACCCAACATGGTGGGTTCTCGAGAGGCACATCTCTTTCTCTTCCTGGAGTCCATGTTGGTCACACGCACTCCTTGTTACTCAGCATTAAAATAAAATATTTTGAAAGCCCTTGTTTGTGTTCATGGAATATGTACTGTCATAATAGAGATATAGTTTATACAGAGACTTCAGGATTTTCCTATATACTGCGAGTGTTTTTCTCTGTTTACATTGTTTTGTGACTAATCTGTCAGACCTTTCCTCTTTCCATGTTATGAAATAACCACCCACCTCTTAGTCCTCTCTATTGACTTTCCCAGTCATTTGGTGCATTGATGAATTTCAGCCAGTGGGAAGATTCCTGAGGGAACCAGCCCTTTTGGATCAAAGTAGTGGTTCTCAACACTTAGTTTCAGGACCTTTTAAGGACTCCTAAAAATTACCAAACCCAATAGCTTATGTATTAATTAGTTTACAAATAATAATAAATGCGTTATGTTCTGACATCAAAACAATGATGATACATACCATGCAATATCTAGAAAATTTCACTGTACCATCGTGACAAAATTAGAATGAAAACAAAATCTTAGTATTATTATGGAGAGAAGTTTGATCTTACATAGTCCCTGGAAATTTTTTATTCCAGATATTAAGGTAGCTACTGGTTTTCCTGCAGGAAGGACTCTTGTAATTGAAGTTTGAATATCAGTTTAAAACATTTTAAAAGCTATCTGCACGCCACATTTACTGATAAGAGGGAATAGAAGCTGAGTGGAAAATAAAGTTTTTATTCTCTTGGTACTTTGACTGTAAAAGCAGTTGATCAGCAGGAAAGCCAACTAATAATCAGAGACATTATTCAGCCCCCACTAAAGCCACAGAATAGAGTCGAGTGGTAGATTGTCAGCCTCTGCAACCTGGAAGTGAGTGACACCTGAATCCTCTGGAGTCTGCCTGCCCTCATCTCAGTCTGGAAGCCATATAGGCAGCTGGAGGCAGTCAGGACACTTAAGAGTAACTCTTACATTAAATATAGAGACATGCCACGTGGGGTAGTTCCAGCAAATGGGGAATTAATTATTGCAAACAAAATAGAAGACTTACTCAACTCTGCTTATGATGTAAAATGCCCTTGTGTTAGACCATTGACACTTTGGAAGTCAGTATCAAGGAATCTGAGTTGGGTGTTAAAACCCAGCACTGCAATTAACTAAGATAAAAGCTGTTAAATGCATGCCATGCAAAAGAACAGTCTAGTTAAATGGAGAAGAAACAGTTAATTATGGTTCTGTTTCTGGCAAGTAATTTGGAAATAGGGAAAGGATGTCTTTCTGCCTCTCCATTTTCTTATGCTCTCAAATAAATTTCAGAAAAGTTCTCCTTCTCCAGGTGACCAGTTGTGAATATCAGATTCATTTGAAAGTTAAAATGTTAGTTGACGTTTTCTAAAGTGTGAGGTTTCAAGGCTAGAAATCTTGTGTTACCACTTGTTTAGGTTGTCTATTTCTTCCATAGACTGTTTGCATACAAGGTAGAAAATGATATTCCTTACTGTTTTATGCAGCCATACCCTGCTGGTTGTTTCCTGCTTCTAGAGTCTTTAAGCAGCAAAGAAACTCTGAATTACTGTGCTGCTGAATTGTTTAGAAAATTCCTTACCCATAATAAGTGGTAATTATGAGCATGCAGTTTCTTTTTTTTCCCTAACTTCCCATCTTTTCTCAAGGGGTACATCTTTCAGACTTTAAATCCTATTATTACAGTTAAAATACACAAGGAAAGTCAAGTATCCGAGTAGTTTGCTGCACTTGGGCTTAAAATCGGGGATTAGCTTGGAATCAGCGTGCTTTGAGTAAAAAGAGAAATGTGACCATATGAAATATTTGACTGCTAAAGCTGTCTTTAGTAATCCAAAAAGTATTTTAGGAAATGCTGTAGCAACAAAATAGACTTTTTTGTTTCCTTTTCCTGGGATTTCTCACAAGGGCCTTGAGGTTCAGTTTTTCTGTTTCATAACTACACCAAGCTGCTTCCTCCCTTGGCAGGTTGCTCAATAATGAACACTGTGTGTCATGTAAAATGTTGCCACATTTGCCTCGTGACCGACCCAGAGATCTCCTTTACACATTTCCAGTCCTGCCCATCTCTAGGTCTTCAATCCTTCTGTGTCCCCTCCTCACTTAAATGTTTGGAGAAAGTGTCCTCTTTGGCCTTTCAGCAACTGGTACTCCTCTCAAACCTGCCCTCTGTTCTCACTAGAGGACCACAAATAAGAAAAACTTAAGAGAGTGAGCCTATGGATGGAGAGAAGTGATTTGGGAGACTTGATTTTCATTGTAAGTGCTTCTACATGGTAGACTTTTTGCCCATATGCTTATAATACTTTAACCAAAGTCATTGTTCTTGATGACTGCAGAATGGGCCTGTGAAGATCATACCTATAACTATGTTATTCCCCTACTGAATACCCTTAGAGTGTCCCGTTGTTTAAATATCATCCACATAACCACAGTTATGTGGCCCTTGGCTTCTGCCCACTCTGCCAGGAATGCAGATTCTGTTGCTAGGGCTTTTGGTCACTGTCAGAATATTCCCTGGAATGGAGTTGCAGAGGACACTGTAGTTGCCCTGGCTTGATGGCCTATGCTTTGCCCAGACTGAGTAGGGCTGGATCATCTGAACTGAGATGAACTAATTAAATGTTTTGGCTTTCCTCCACCCTTTTCCCACAGCAGTCTGAGCTGTCAGCTGAAGAAAGTCCAGAAAAATTAGGAACCTCCCAGCTACATCGTCGGAAAATTATTTCCTTGAACAAGCAGATTCTACAGAAGACCAAACATCTGGAAGAGGTTATTGTTTTCTTTGTATAGTTTCAGTCATGTCAATGAACTCATTCTTCAAGAAAGGGAGAAATTGGAGAAAAACATGAGGATCATCCTGATAGATTGATCAGAGGAGATTTCAGAATAGGAATTGGCGTATATAGACCTTAGCCCAACCCAGTTAAGCCTGGTTTTTCAAATGAAGTTTGTTAGAACATATGAACACCGGTTTCTTTACATATTTTCTGTGGCTGCTTTCGGGGTACAGTGGCAGAATTGAGTAGTTGCAGTGGAAACCAAGTGACCTGCAAAGCCTGAAATAAGTACGTTCTGGCCATGTACAGGAAAAGTTTGTCTTGGGAAGAAAAACATTTAGTCACAGATACATATTGTGTGCTATTTTATGCTAAGCACTGAACCAAGCTGTGAGGACAAGTGAAGAACACATTGTGATACCTGCTGCTGGAGATCCTGAAGTCTTATTGGAAGATGTACACTTAGCAAACTATCCATTATGCCCGTCACATTTATTCATAACAGGAGTGAATACTTGAAGGAGAAGTCTAGGACCCTGAGAGTGACTGACAGGAAGACCTAACCTAACTTCATGTCCAGAGGACAGAGTCCAGAAAGGGGAGTGGATGTTCACTGGGCAGGAAGTCTGCATAGGAATTGTGGAGGTCTGGGTCAGAGACCTGTGAAGTAACATGAACGAAGTTCATGGAGAGGAAGAGTCTCGACCAGTTTCTGTTCTGTGGTTGGACGTCACATAAGTGAGTGATTGGTCAGTAGAGTCTGATCAGACGGGTCACACTTGAGTGTTGAAGTAGGCAAGGGACATAATCCAATTTGCATGCTGCAAAGACCATTCTGCTTACTGTGTGAACATGAATTAGCTGGATTGGGTGAGAAAGAAGGGTTTTAGAACCAGCTTTGAGGAGATTAATGGAGCAATCCACGTGAGCAGTTGATGACAGAAGTGAAAGAAACTGGATTGTTTTTAAGAGAGCTGTTAAAGATGACATTCTGTAATACTTGGTAATAGATGAGATTGTTCTGAAAGATCTTCTTAGGTTTGCCTAAGAAGTGTGATTCAGGAACAGTCATTGCATGATAAAAAATCATTACATGCTTCAGTTGTATGGGCAATAATATTTAATTAAACAATTACATGCAGCAGAAGATTATAGGAATTAATATGACTTTCTGTAGAACAGTTCATAGGAAGTTGCTTCAACAATTGATTTTTCAGAAATGAATACCAGTTGGCATTTTGAGCTTGTGAAGTTTTCATTCTTGTAAATCTCACATATTCAAAAGATATTAACATATTAAGTGATTTTGCCTAGTCCTTTCTTCGTTTGAATTTGTTCTGTCAGAGTTTGTTCTACCACAACTGAATAAACAATTCCTTGATTTTATCTAAAGGCTCTGCATCATAAGGAAAGAAAGATGCATAGATTGACTATGATTTGGTTTTTGTTCAATAATTTATTTAAGCATCTTAATGGGTTCTTAGCTCAGGGATATCATCCTCCTTCTGATCATAGCCAGGGATAATAAGAACATGACAATGGTTGGTTCAAAAGGAACTCATCGCAGGATCAAAATGAGCAGGGATAAAGGGTGAGGCTTCTTTATCACAGTGTCTTTATCCCATGAGGGAGCATAGTTCAAAGTATGCGGATGCCAAGGGCCAGAACATCCGAACACAAGTGGATGTTTACTTCTGCCCCATCTGAATTTGAGAAGCATTGCTGAGCCTCATTCTAAATGGCAGTTATGGCACAGGTTCAGTCTGTCTGAGAGGGACATCCTCCCTGACTTTTGGGTCGGTGTTGCAGTTGGTTCAGAACCTTGTTTACTAAGAACCTGATATGTTTTAGGCATACTGCCTTTCAAATAGTTTCTCAGTAAAGGACAGTGATTACTATTCCCATGGCTAGCATTCATATTAAAGATGAGAAGCAGTGAGACCCTGTCTCAAAATGAAAAAATGGGCTGGGGATATCACTCAGTGGGAAGGCCTAGGGTTCAATCCTTAGAACCAGAAAGAAAGAAAGGGGATGAGGAGAGAGGGGAAAAGGAGAAGAAGGAAAGGGGAGAGGAGGGGAGAGGGGAGGGAAGGAAAAGGGAAAGAAGAAGAAAAAGCAAAGAAAAGAATGACCAACATGTAATCAATCCCCAGCCATGTAACTTGACCAATTGGATGAGGAAACAGAAAGGGTTGACATTTTAGAGATACAAGTTTACAGTTGTGTGCTTTTAAACAGTAAAAGGAAATTCATTTTATTTCTGAGTGTTGAAGTTCTAAAACCTTTTTCACATTTGGCACCATTTGCTGACAAGTCATACTCTGTACTAGAATCTTGAATGTTGGAATGCAGTTTGTAGTCTGTGAACAGGCAAGTTGGTTAATGGAGTTAATTACAGCCACAGATAAGTCAGATAGATCTGAATTTGAATCCTGCCTTTGTCAGTTGTTAGCTGTGAGACTTTAGTCCAGTAACTTAACCCTTCTGTCTGTATTTATTTGCCATAAAATATGAACAGTGTCTTCTCTTATTGAATGTAAGGATTCCGTGGTAGGATTTGTATAGAATCCTTGTAAATGGCCTGATTAAATAAGAGGTGGATTATGTTTTAATGTGTTATTGACAGCCCTTCTAAAATTACCATATTGGCTTGCTTTAAGTCTTTTTGAGCTTCCATTTTCTCTCGTCTGTGAAATGGGAATACTGTCCACACCTGAATTTTTCTAAGGATCAAATAAGAGCAAATGTCTTTATCTTTCATTTACAGCTGCAAGCAAATCATACCAACCTCCAAGCCAGATATAACGAAACAAAGAAAACACTAACAGAGGTGAGCAGATCCTCCCTCTTCTGTGGCCTCTGGTAAGAATTATTTCTAATCAGCACTGCTAATGGAATGCTGAATTTTATCATCCTTTGTGAAGGAGACCCAGCTCTGTCCTCAGAGTCCTGGTCTGTCTCAGGACATAGAACAGCTACATAGAGATGTGTGACCCCTGCCGTTAGTTTATCCTTGCTGCCGTGTTCTAAATCTGCAGTGGTCTTGGTAAGAGAGATCATGGTGGGCTTGTAAGGTCAGGAAAGGCTCTCTGGGGAAGAGCAGCCCAATAGGCAGGGGGCAAAGAGAAGACTGTCCAGAGTCTCACACAATGCATGGCCCCTGCTCCTCCCCTGTCCTAGAACCGTGGAGGAAGTGACTTAATCACTAGTAAGGGGAAGTCTTCCTGTCCTCAGATAATAAGAGTTCCCCATACTGAATTCCTTGAGCACACAAGGGTTTCTTGTGAAAGATGAAAGAATCTCAGGGTGATGGAATTTCTTTTCAGGATTAGCAGCTGACTCCTAGATGGAATGGGACAGGCGATCACAGGATGGGGAAGAGGGCTGGTGGGTACATATGAACCATGTGATTCAATTTGCCATTCAGGTTGCAAATGTGCTATCTCACATCAGCATCACAGCATGGCTGTCCTCCCGCTTCTGATTGCCTAGGAAACCAGGCGAGGATCATCTGATACCATCTCTGTTGGGAGGAATGTGTAGATATTTCTGTTCCTTGAATTTCCACAGGAAATTGTCCTCCTCTGGATTTGAAAAGGTGTGGTGTTTTTGGTACTGGAGCTCTGGCTGTATGCTGGAAGGGCCTTCCTGCGAGGTCTCTACCTCGTACTGTTAGATGACTTGGAAGCTAGGATCTTGTAAGACATCTCTAAAACCAACCTACTCCCTGCTTTTACAAAGTTTCACATGAAATTTGCCTATTTAAAATTCTTACTTCTGTGGCAACATACACTAATTACTTACCACCTTGCTGTAAACAGCAAGCTTTTCAGTTCTGACCAGCACTGGCATCTTCAGTGATTGTCCTAATATTGAAAAAGGGTAGGACTCAGCTGGGCGTGGTAGTGCACACCTGTAACCCCAGACCTTAGCAAGCCTGAAGTGGAAGGAACTCTGCAGATTCAAGGCCAGCTGGCCTACTCAGTGAGTTCAGGGCTAGCCTGAACTGCGTAACAAACCTGGTCTCAAAGAGAAAAAGGACTGTCCTTGACAATGGCTGTTAAACTAAGAATTTTTTCATTTTCTCCAAAAAGGTCTGTGTTGCATTTAGACAGATGGACAGGCTGGGGGGTAGAATTCTTACTGCTTTTTTACTTTTAATGGTAGAGTCCCTGGAGAGGGATTTGCCAAGTCATAGATCAATCTTTGTGTAATAATCTGGAAGAGATTAAAGGCAAAATATCTTGATACCGATTTTTAGGACATTTTCTGTGCCTTAGGATATAAATCCTAAATGGTGGTAAAATGCCTTTTGAACTAAATACTAAATCAAGGATTTGTTGAGCTTTTTCCATGTCCTAGAAGTATGGAGGAAGTGACTTAATCACTAGTAAGGGGAAGTCTCCCTGTCCTCAGTTAATAACAGCCACACTACCATGGCTGCGTGTGCTCTGACCCAATGCTTCTGTTCATTTATTAAACCTGTACAGCAGCCCTCATAACGTGCAGTTCTCATTGCTGTTCTATCAGTAGGGAAACTAAGGCTAACTCCCTTGCCACAGGTTGGTGGGATTTTAATGCAGGTTATCTGGAATCAACACCTTGCCAGAGAGGTTATAATCTGGTAGGATAAACTAATCCCCATGGACAAAAACGCAAAGCTATGCGGAACGTAGTGCTGAGCACCTTAGGAAGAAGCTCGGTCAGCCTGTGGATAAATGTGACCCTCCCCTCTGGACAAGGGTCTCCCTTATCTGCTGAAGGCACAAGTTGGGCAGATGAGCTCTCTGTGCTAGGACTCCCAGATTTTAGCTGGTCAGCAAAAACTCCCTTTCCAGGATAACCTAATAGTGCTGAGAACAGAAAAGAGTTACATTTTTAGTAAATGTATGAAAAGTAATGCCAAGGCGTGGAAGGCAGTAGTAGGTGGGTGCCAGCAGCACGTGACACCCGTGTGGGAGGCTGCATGGCTGCCTTCCGTGCTGACCCATGTTGGCAGCACAGGTTGTCCATGTCTAGCTTGTCCACTTGCTGACCTCACCAGGACAACTTCAGTTTCCTGTGTGTAGAACAAATCCTTTTTAGTATGCTCAGTGTTCTCTTATGTCTCTTGAGGCACTTACTGTATCTATTGTTTTTCTTACTACCTGTTTCTTCAGGTCAAAATCCACTCATTGAGCTGATACACCTTTTTAATGTTTTTCTTTCTTCACTTGTTTAGGATTCTTGATTATGGGCTCATCTTTTAATGTTCACATTTCCTGCTGTATCACTCTGGACACTGTATCCATTCAACCCAGCCTACTTTGTATAGGGTTAACATTCTTAATAGCTTCATACTGACATTGTTGTATTTACAGTTATGCTGAATCCAGTAACATGGTGCCCCAGATGGTAGCTTCTGTTGGATTGGGTCAGGGATATTCAGGGTCAGGCCGTTTCTCCTAATTTTGCTTAACCATCTAGGGCTCCGCACTGCCTTTGAGACTTGGGCATCTACCCTCGTGTTTATGGGAATCAGGCTTCATGGCTTCTCCCACCTGGCTGTTGCTAATACAGATCTCCAACTCTGAAAGCCAATCCTTCCTCTGTCTACTCGTCTACACAGCTGTCCTCAGTCTCTATCTTCAAGCCCTCTTTCTTGTTCCATGGGATTAATTTCTGTGATCTTACAAAACAGAGTGCATTGTTTAGGGACTTGGAGCAAGAAGGAGTTGCCACAGCTTGTTCTTGGTCTGCTGTCTTCAGTTGGCACTCTTAGAACATTTTTCAGTTTTTTTTTTTTTTTTTTTTAAATAGCACATTCGCTGGGGATTTAGCTCAGTGGCATAAGTGCCTGCCTGGCAAGTGCGAGGTCATGAATTCGATCCCTGGTACATAAATAAATAAATAAATAAAATAGCACATTCACACAATTTAAAATTCAAAAGTGCAATGGATGTACTCTTGTAACTCACCATCCATTTACCCTCTGCAAAGGTAATCTGTAGAACCAGTTGCATTTGAATCTTTTTGGAACTGTGACTATATAAGCAATTATGTATACAGTGGTACCTTGATTCATGAACCTTTTTGTTTGCAGACAGTTTGGTTCTAAACAAAAGCATTTGATAAAATTTTGTTTTTGTTTGCCAACTCTGCATCGAGTGACAAACACAGTTGTGGCCATCTTTGTCTAACACAAACGTCGTCATCTTTTCCAAAATCATAGAACAAATTAAGTTCGTTGTTTGCATTTCTTACCTTGCTCATGGTTTTATGCCTTATTTTCTTTACCTAACAGGAGATATTAAAGATCATTTTAAAAGAGCCACTTTACTTTTTTTAAAAATTGTAGTATCATATTCTGTTGTATGCTGTTACTGTATATTTTATGCATTAAAATCTGAGTTTCATGAAAGTTTTCCTCTTTATCTGCCTCAGAAAAAGGAGGTGAAATTATTCAAGAGGCTAGGAGGTTTCAGTCCTGCCATACAGTAATACTCTGAGATAGAAACCCAGGTCTCGATCTTATAGCCACTCTTTCTCTTACCTCCTTACTACCAAAGGTACCTGCTTTCTCCATTCCGTTTGGCTTTCCACACATTTGCTGCCATGATTTGAAGCCATCACTGAGACGGATTGTGACTAGAAGAGTATGATTTTGACCTTCTAATGCTGCCTTTCCACCTCTGTTCCATTTCTCTGATTCATCTGATTTCTCAGTGCACAGCCAAATTCAGTGGGCTTGACTAGCTATTGAAAGATGAGTTTGGGTGTGAGTTGGGAGGAAGGCAAGGAAATGCATCTTCCTCTCTATTGCTGAACCTTTTCCATTCTTTATTGCAGTTGAAGAGACATAGTGAGAAACTGGACAAAGAGCAAGCAGCCCTTGAGAAGATAGAATCCAAAGCAGATCCAGGGTAAGAGATTTCAACATGCATTTGTTTTCCCTTTGAAGAAAGTAACTCTGCCAGTATTTGAGGACTTAATTTGTCTGTGCATGGTACAGAGCAGCCAGGAATCATGGTTTCTGGTCCTTGTAGATCAGTTAATTGCATGTAGCCAGAGAGGGGTGACTGTACTCAAGTGCGAACTGTCCTTGAACTGCACGAAGTTAACCACCTTTCTCCCAGTTTCCCTTTTAACAGAAGCAGCCTGTTTTTCTGTTGTTGCTGTTGTTGTATTTTTAAAAACAGTAATACCTTCATGGTACAAAAAGGCATATGGGGAAAAGTTTGCTGTGCCCAGCTCAGATCTCTTTGCAGTCATCTATTGCTAGACTTTTAACAGCACGCATTTTAACCATGTCTCCTTGGCAGAAAAGATGCAGTCATTTTTGCCAAGACCAAGCTGCTATAGTTTTTTTGTTGTTTTTGTTTGGTTTGCCCCACCACTCCTGAGGTAAAATTAATTACAGTTAGAAGAGAGGATGTACTTAACATTCAACCTTTGTTTTCTTTTAAATCTTCAGATGATTTGGTTGGTAGAATCTTGTGTCACTCATTTGAGTGAAATTGTGAAATCATAAAAGGTTTCAGGCATAGAATATACAGTTCTGGCTTGATAGATGATATTAGCAAAAAGTTGCCACAGATCACTTGGCTTTTTAATTAGAAACCTTTCTTACACGATTTGGAGCAAAGTGCTGTCAGATACTTGACATTTTTATTTTTTAATTAGTACTTTTTTATTACCTTAAGCAACTTGTTTCCCTTTCAGAATGGATACTAAAAGTGGTTTTCAATACTATTTGTGCCCTGCATATAGTAGATTAATTGGTATCATTAAATAGATCCAGTACTATTGAAACTCATTGATGTTTCTACAGTTAACATTTTAACTCTGGAATCTATAATGTTTGTGTAGATCTGCCTGAAGGTCTTGGGTATATAAGTGAATAATAATATCAGTTAAATGGCAGTCATTACCATTTGTGGAAAACTTATTAGACATTCGTGGGGGGAGACAAAGGAAATTAAAAATGGAGTGCTTTCTAGCTGAGCTCTGGTTTTAGCTGTGATTCATTTCTTGGTCTTTTCTCTTTAGTATTCTGCAGAATTTGAGAGCACTTGTAGCCATGAATGAAAATCTGAAAAGTCAGGAACAGGAGTTTAAAGCACATTGCCGAGTAAGTGTGGTATGGTGTTGGCGGACAAACCAGGACTTTTGTAAAAGCTCTTGGTTTACCTCCCATGAGCTGTTGGGACATCCTACTAATGCAGTATAAAAAGCAGACCTATCACACCATTATGTTCCAGTCATGTGAGGACACCAGAGTGAGTGAGATAGTAGCTGTGCGTCAAGCCCCAAAATGGAGAGGGTTGTAGTTAATTTACAAATATCTTATAAAGAAAAATTTGTAAAAAATTTTTTAAATACATCATATTTTGTTTACAAGATGGCTTTTGTGCAGATAATACTATCATGCAAAGCCAGGGTTGTACTAGAAACCTAGGATGCCTGTATGCCTCATATATAAGCCCAAGCTGCTGCCATCTGGAGGCTTGCATTTTAGTGGCGTGGGTGACCTGTGCACAAGCGACTGCTGCAGGAGGCAGCCGATGAGGCTCAGCAAGTTGAGCGCACTCCAAGGCCAGTCCTACTGGAAGCTGGATCTTAGGGCAAGGGAGATGGCAAGGTAGACAGTTGGGTAAGGCAGAGATGGAGATAGGCAGCAGATGAGCCTAACTGAAACCAGGCTCTAGGCTTCTCCCTCATTTCATGTCTGAGTGATTACTGCACAAGTCAGCAGCCTTTTAGAAAGAAAGGCCCTTTTTGAGTGAGGGACAGCTGCCTTTTCCTCCTGAAAAGAACTGTCTCAGACTGAAAATTGGGGTCACAGCAGCTTGCTTCTAATTGGTTTGTTACTTGTAACATAAACTCCTTCATGAAGTGAAAATAAGACTTCTGGGTCAATAGTATTTAGATAATTTCATCCAGTTACTACTTTGCCTGGTTTTTGTAAAAGTTCATATTGCTTCTCAAGGAGGAGATGACGCGGCTGCAGCAGGAAATTGAAAACCTGAAAGCTGAGAGAGCACCCGAGGAAAAGGTAAAGGCTCGCATTAGTCTCAGGACCAGCAGCTCCTGTTAGGGTCTATGTGGGTCTAGCCATCCTCATGTCAAAAAGGACTTCCCTCTCATTTAACCCGAGCTTATAAACATGTTTCTCAACTGTTTTCCTCCCTCAATTTTCTTAGGCTTGTGTCTGTCTTCCTTCTTTCCTTTAGAGGGTAAAAGGCAGCAGAGATAGAGAACGGGCAAGCACAGGCACCAGATACCGAATCACACTACGCTGACCTTTTCCTCCATCGGGAAGTGTCTGTCTGAGCTAGTTCCCACTCCACTTGTCTTTAAATGTTCATTCAGTTTGCTCATTGAACGCTCATCCATGGCTGCGTGGCGATGTGCCCCACTCACAAAATAACTCACAAAATAAAAGCGTGAAAGAGAAGAGCAATGCTAGGATTCATTTTAGAGCCTCAGGACTGCAGGAGCATTATGGATTTAAGGAACACATCTGACCAGCTGAATCTCTGAATAAAGGACTTGCTCTTCCAGGGACCTAGTGTAGATTTCCATTGATCATTAAATCAAAAAACAGAGATGGGAAGATACACTGTACATTTTGCTAAAAAAGATAATAGGGATCCCTTTGGTTGTAGTTCTCACACTTTATTCATAGCTTATAACTGAGTGTCCCTGTGCTTAGTAGGATGTGAGAATTAAAGGGGACCTTGAAGCTCTGAAGGGAAGAAGAGACCTCTCCAGCATCTTGGAAGTCCCACGCTGGGCCTGGCACTACACTGCTGCTCTGGGCTGTGTGGGACACTGCCGCATCCCCCGGAGAGACCCAGGCCTCGGGAGGACTTCCGTCATTTCAGCCTGGCCATGTAGCTTCCCGTCCCTGTGGCCTGGTGACCAGCACAGCCAGTATTGCAGTGGTGTCCTGCACCATCACTTCATACCCTGCTAGGAGAGTAGGCCTCTGGACTCGTCACTGCGTAGTCTGTCTTTACAATCACTTCTCAAACTTTGAACCTTTGAGGCATGAATCATCAGTTCAGCCAGCCTCTGAGTTTACCACAGATGACAGACTTTCAGGATTACCTTATCTCAGTAGATCTTGTTACAGAGGTTCTTACATTCAGAAAGAGTTACAGTTTAGCTTGTTAAGGTTCAACTGACAGACATTGAATAAGAGTTTAAAACCTAGAGCTCAATATATGGGCTTTTTGCTTTCTGTTCTCTCTTTAGACATGCTGAGTTAGCTCCACTGTTCTTCCCGCCTCCCACAGCCTTCCTACATTAGGCTGTCAGCTTCCATCCTATTTGCCTTTATCAGGAAAAGTATTTATTATGCTTTCATCCTTTCAGACTCTCTCCAATGGAGAGCCAGATGGTATGCTGAGCTCCGTGATGACTCACAATGTAAGTACCTGCCCATTCTCTGTGTTATACTCCAGAGTGAGTGACAGCTAGCTTCCTATTCTCTCAGCAGTTTCTCACACCTGCTTTAATAGTCTTCTCAGGCCCTTCCTCATCTGCTGGGCTTTTAGGGGCACTATACCTTTCCGCAGACCTGGCTCCTCAGATGGCAAGAGGGCCTCACCAAGGATGACCCTAATGGTCAACATTCTGGTGAAATTTTCTTCCAATCTGGAGTGTGAGCATTTTGTCTTCGTAGCTGAGAAGGGGAGGCCTGTGCTGGTCTGTCTGTAGTAAACCTCCAGGAGTGAAAGGAAAGAAAGAGGATGGAGAAAGGAAAGGCAGGAAAGCTCTGAAGTGTTGCCTTACTCAAGGTGCCTCTTCATCACCTGCTAGGAGAGTAGGCCTCTGGGCTCCTGACCGTGAGATCTCTTGGAGGTTGCCTACAGCCGAGCCCTGTCAGACACACTCTGTGGGGAGGGGTGGGTGGGATGTGTGTATGTGGGGGTGTGGGGGGTTCCTGCACATGTGTGTAGATGTGCACATGCTGGGATCAAGGGCACCTCTGACCCCTTTTGTAACTTTCTTTGAAACAACAAAGCTTCCAACCATGACTATCGGTTCAGTGCCGGGATAATGTCTCTTCTCTATATAAGTACTCTCCAGTAGAACTTTGTATAGTGATGGAAATGTTCTGTGTCTGCGCTAACACAGTAATCACCAACTATATGTGGCTATCAAGCATTTGAAATGCGTCTGTTACAACTAAAGAACTGACTGTTTGAAAAAATTTTAGTTCATGTAAATATAAATAACCATAGCCATGTGATGTAAATGTAAATAGCCATTTGTGGCTAGTGGCTATTATATTGAACAAAAAACAAATCCAACATCATCTTCAGACACATAGAACAATAAATTCTAACTGCCATATCATCATCACAGTCCTTTTTTTTTTTTTTTTTTTTTTTGGTGTGAGGGAGGGGTACATAGATACGGAAGTTACTTCACCTAACATTAAATTCAGCTGTGATCCCTGACTGAAGAAGAATTGTTGCAACATGCTGTAAAAGAGGTATACAGGATTTTACATGAAAATAGAGCTTGAACTTGATTTGACAAAAGGAATTTGGGGTCTCAAGATGGGGGAGATATGGTAATAGTCATCTTTCAAGACTCCATGAATAAAGTTTTCCATTCCCAGATAATCATGGCCTTTTTTCAATTTTTAGGAAGACCTAGATAGGCGATATAATATGGAGAAAGAGAAACTTTACAAGATCCGTTTACTACAGGTGAGTAAAAGCAAGAACAAGCAGTAGGTGTGAGTGTCCTGTCACACAAGTAAGCCGACTCGGTGTGTGAGAGCCGGTGAGCGCGGGCAGCAGGCTGCTGTTCACTAGTCTCCTTTCTAACTGGAGTGTCCCTCCATGATTTAGGATGTTGGTAAGAGCATCTCACATTGCTGTGTTACTTTCACCATCGCTGGTCTGAATTGAACTTTACCCTGGTGGAGCATAAATTTTAGGTTTATTTTTTGTATGAAAAGGTTGACTCAATAGGGTAAGTACTTGCCCCAAATTAGTCAGTGCAGCTTCTCTCCAACTAGAAGGAAGCTACAATAAAATCGAGAGCTTGCTGAGGGCCCGAGTCAGGCAGTGGCTGGGAGACGCATGAGATACGTTGTCAGGGAGAGCAAGGGCTGCATGTGACAGGGCTCAGCAGCTGCATGGGAAAAGGAGGAGTTGTGGATGAGGTGAGAGTTTCTGACACAGCGGTAGGTACTTGTGCTAGTCACTGAGAAAAAGGGTATCAGAAGAAACAGGAGTGGAAATATGAATAAGAACGTTGATGAGATGTATCTGGGGGATCCAGCCAAGTAGAAACACCCAAAAAGTGACTGGTTCTTAGGTCCAACTTACAGTATTGTTTGGGCTGGAGATTCGAGTGTCTACATTGTATAGATAGTGAAGACGGAGCCCCAAGCCCTGATGAGCACACGTGAGGACAGCCTGAGAAAAAAGAGGTTTGCTCATATGGACGAGACCAACCCTTGACAGGCAGGAAATGAGAGCAGCTCCCAGCAGCTGAGCAGAGCTCAGTGGGAAGGATGGGAAGTGCTGCCGGGAGTCGGGAGAATCCTCCTCTGGGTGTGTGCCTGAGGAGGTCTGCACTGACTCTCAGGAGGAGTTCAGTGGCCACTGCGGGGAGGCCCAGTTGCAGTGGGTTGAGGGGTACCTGGAGGGGGCAGGAGAAGCTCTGTGCATGCGTGGCTGTCAGTGAGGTTGCTGTGAAAAGAAAGAGCAAAGGCAGGAGGCTGAAGGTGATATTTAAGGAAGAACTTTTTTTAAAAAGTGAAGAACTTGAGCATATTTAAATGTTGATGAGGAACCAGTAGAGAGGGTTAGATTAGGTAGATAGGGAAACAACAGTTATAAATACAGTACAAAAAGTGAATAGTTGTATTTGGGGGGCATCAGGGATTCAAAGGATTAAACCCAAAACTTTGCACTGAGCTACATCTCTAGCCCTTTAATTTTTTTTTTTTTTATTAGTAATTTTGAGTTAGATTCTCACTAAATTGCAGGGCTGGGCTCTAACTTGCAATCCTCCTCCTGCCTCCTGGAAAATAGTTGTATCTTATGATTCCTGAGAGAAAAGTCACCATCAGTTCTTGTCCACAAACCTAAAGTAGGGTCCCCACAACTCTGGTCAGAGGAAAGTGTGTGTTTCTCCTATGGCCAAGCTGTATTCCTCATGGGAGATCAGGGGTCCTGCCTGGAGGCGTGTCTTTCTCCAGTGAGTTAAAGGTTTGCATCTGCTGCTCGAGTGGAGCAGCCTGAAGAAGGGAGAAATGAAGGCCCCGAAGAACAACAGCACTGAGAGCCTTCTGAGTCCTGAGACCATAAACCTCAGGTTGGGAGAGCAGTGTGTGAAGTGAGACTCACTCCCAAGGCAGCCATCCCCCGCACACCCCATGCTACACTGTCTTCCACATGTGGTCAGTCAGTAGGGCAATTCCCTCAGTCCATTGGGAGGTAGTAGAATTATTAACTAGAGCTTTTCAGCCAGACTGAGACATTTAGAACATATGGTATGGAGGCAGAGGGGTGGCAAAAATTCCTACTATCTGGGAAGCATTCCTTTTATTGCCAGCCCTCACCGGGCATTAGAGGAGCCTTCTGAGGCCTGCAGGACTCTCTGAATGGAAAGTTTATTCCATTCAGCATCTTTCCTTTCTGGTCTATTATCCTGACACTTCCTGTGATTCAGTTCATAGCACAGCACCCCTCGTCTCATATGGTGGAAAGTTAGAAAGTCAATCAAAATCTCAGGTGGGGCGCTCAAACCAAAGACATAGTTTTCTTTCTGCATTCCAGGGCATGCGATTGAGCTCAGGTGGGGTTGGGCAATATTTTATTTGCCCAGAGGATTTAAGGCCTTTTATCAAATAGATTGTTTCCCTCTCTTTTGCCTTTAGGCTCGAAGAAATCGAGAAATAGCAATTTTGCATCGCAAGATTGATGAAGTGCCCAGCCGAGCTGAGTTAATACAGTATCAGAAGCGATTCATTGAACTCTACCGCCAGAGTAGGTGCATTGACCACACAGACTCTCAAGGCTGGGGAGAGACAGGAAGCCTGGGGCCATGTCTCACTTTAGCGTGGCGGAGGATGGACCAGAGTACTGACCACAAATGCCACCCCAGAAAAGGATTTGTTTCATAGTCAGGCTGCGTCGGGATGGCGGGAACAGCACCATGTACTGACCCTGCCGGTGGCGCCTGAGTCACACGCTGAGCTAGTGCTCATCCCGGTCAGCCACACGGCCTTCCCGTGAGCTCCCACTCCACCTTCCTGCTTCACGTGGCGCGTGGGTTCTCACGCACTGCTCCTTGCTTCCAGACATTCTTGCTACTGTGGTCTTTACCTGTAAAGCGCCATACTCACCCAGCAATCCAGGACCAGTCTCCCCTCCTCCTGGATCGGTGACCACATGGCATCAGGCTCAGAATGGCCCGCAGAGCTGCTGGCCTTGGCTTCTCAGATACCCCTCCTGGTTCAGACTCGGTGCTCACCTTCCTTGAGTTTAGGTTCTGCTCCTTCCTCACGTCTCACTGCAGTGAACAACCTGAGCTTTCAGCCAGTCTTCCGACCTGACCCAGATGGTCAGAGACAGGGTATCAGTGTTTACAGTTTTCACCAGAAAATAGTTTTTTGCCTTAACCAAAATCTTGCCCATTAACTTTTCTTTTCCTGCTTGAAAACTTTTAACGATGATACCTTGCATCCATATATTTCAGAGTGAATTCCACAAATTAGTCATTTGTTAAAGACATGTTTCCACTGAAGACATTTTCAAGCAAATATCAGGTTTTAGTACTGTTGTGAAATATCCTCAACCCAACCCAGTTCTTGAGCCAGATGGGGGAATGGTGACTGGCTCCTTTGTGGCAGTGGCTTATGACTTTGTCTGTGCAGTGCCGTCACCTGGGTCCCACCTGCATGCATTGCCTTTTAATTGGTCCTGAGCCTTTGAAAGTTTCCAGGGTGATTGCATTTGTATACTGTGAGGTTTCTCAGCCCAGATAGAACTGAATCTGGCACTGTGCCTCATTGGTGAAAGTGTTAAGGTCAGTTTATTAATTATTAGTACTTATGCTTACTTCTTTCCATTTATAGTTTCAGCAGTACACAAAGAAACCAAGCAGTTCTTCACTTTATATAATACCCTGGATGACAAAAAGATTTATTTGGAAAAAGAGGTAAGAACTTTTATGAAAAGGAAATAATGAGAAGAGCAGTTGACTCCAGGAATTTCAAATGGACTTATGCCTGGATGCATATATCCATTATAAGTAGATAAAGAGTGCCTTTTGTATGCCAAGGATTCATCACCAGAAAGTTCAGATTCTTTGGGAGTCCGTTTCCGAGGTGAAGTGAGGCTGATGGATGGCAGTTTCGTAATGCCTGTGAGAAATGCCATCGTGAAAAGAGGTACACTGAGCTCTGGAGCTGGGAAAATTAAGTCTTTTTAAAAGAAGGGTGGGACCTCCTGAATGAAGTGGGCGTGAGTGAGTGGTCTTTTATAGCCTAGGTGGAGGGAGTGGTGGTTTAATCATCAGAGGCAGGCAAAGACATGACAGAAGAGGAATGAAAATTCAGAGCAGAGGCAAAGAGTTGGCATGGGCACTGGTGCCTCCTCCGTCTTACTCTGACCCTCCCACTCTGTTTAAATTCACTCATGATTTGGGGCTCCTCTGCACCAGACACACGTGGTCAGGGCAGGATGGGCAACTATGTTTATGGAAAAGAACTGGGCAGTCTTTACAGCAGCACTGTGTAGTGAAGCGAGCACAGCCTTTGGGGCTATATTTGAGCTTCTGTTCGACTTCATTTTCCTTACCTCTAAAACAAGGGTCACCTTGCACCTACTGATGCAGAGAGGGTGATTGTGATCAAGATAGATTGAGGAAATATAAGATCCTTGTATGCAGTAGAGTCTCAGTACATAGTAATTCCTATCCACCCACACCTTGAGGCTGATAGGCCTCTGCCTCTAATAATAAAAGCATTTTTGTAAGTACTTTAATATGTAAGAACAGTATTATAGATGTACCTGCTACCTGAACTTAAATCAAAGCATATGGAATTTTCGTCACCTGTATTGCCCTTTTTAAGTCAAATCAAACTCATTCCTTGCGGAGGGGTTACATTTTATGTTTCTTTTTATCCAGGCCTTGGACAAATATGTAACAGGCATTTGATGAATGTTTGAATCAATAAGTACATGTGATGAAATTTCTGTCAGACCTGGGGGACAGCTCTGCTCCACACCCTGTACTTCCTATCCAGGAGGCGAAGGCTGGCCAGCCCCACCTTAGGGATGGGCCTGCTCCTTCTCGGAAGCCTTGAACCCCATTGCCCTTCCTTGACTAGCAGTGATTACAGTTTTATGTTCTTTAACAGTTGTTGTATTGGCCAGGGATGGGGGAAGCCAGAACTGAGTTTTAAATTCCAAGCTATATTAACACAGTTAGAACTTGGCATTTGAGATTTGTATTTTTACTCTAGATGCATTTATGCCTGTGATAGTTTAGCTTTAAAACTTCTCTTTGGAGTATTAAAGTCAAGAATATTATTTCCACATTGTAGACTGTGAACCTGAAATTCACGTGTGGAACTGTTGAATAGGTACACTACCAGAAGACAACTCAGGTTTCTGGAGTCTAGACTCAGCTCTTCCTGGGCTGTATCCCTGGGGAGTGTCACTGAGGCTTCTGCCGTGGGGGCTGAGGAGCACCCATGAAAATGGGGCCGTGAAAGATGGATTCATTCAGAGGCTCTCAGAACTAAACAGCAGCTGGGCACATTGGGGAATTCTGAGGAGGGGAATAGGATAGGTACTATGTTTTTAGTCTCTGTAGCAACTAACTCCGCCTGTGCCAGTAGCCCCGAAAACAAAGTGTGGTGTGTGACAGTATAGAAACTGGCTATAGGAACAACTTTCCAAAGTGTCCTGGTGTTAACTTAGCATCTATTTAGCTGGCATTTCAGGCCCTTCAAAGACCTCTCCTAAATCCGGTGGTAATGCATAATAGGAAAAGAAGTCTCCTGCAAGTAGATGGGGATTCCCTAAGGAAAATTATGGGGCTAAGAACATGTTCCTCTGTTCTTTCTTTTATGTTATTTTAATCTGCATAAATAAGATATATATTCCTTTTGGAAACAGTATCTAGAGGTAGGCTTTCTATGAGTGAGGTAGTGTGAGAATCTTTCAGCCTGTTACTTAGAGTTTCTCTTTTTTGTTTTTTATTTCCCCAGATTAGTTTACTCAATTCAATTCACGAGAACTTCTCACAGTAAGTACTGCCCCTCCTTCTTGTGTGTACTCTAGTCACCGGCCCTTTGTGTCCACCCACCTCGCAGTACTGTAGTGTGGCAAAGAAAGGTGGGCCCAAGGTGCAATGCCAGGCATGTAATTCAGACAGCTCCCTTTCTGCAGATATATCTTGACTTGCATTCCTTCAGTTCCTGCAAAAATACGATGGTTAAAGTAAATTTTAAAAACACCAAGAAAGAACTCAGTTACAAAGCTTAACTTTCAAATAATCTGACTTTGCCTATCTACTTTAATTTCTCTGTATATCCATTTTGTCTGAGATCAGATTAATACCCTTTGTTCTTGAGCTTTAAAATTTAGATAATGAAACCTGTATAATTTTTAAAAGACTCTTAAACCTTGGAGTAGATTTTGGTTTTAAGTTAATGTACATCTTGTAAAGTACTTTGTTCAGATATGAATTATGTTCCTCCAAAAAATTGGATGAAAGGCCCATCTGTTCCCAGATCATATGAGTCTTCAAACATATCCCTGATGGACCGTGCCAGCCACCATCGTGGCAGCCCAGGGCTGGCTCCCTGGGTAGCAGGTTCTCTTTCTAGCACAAACCTCTTCTGGCCCTGGCAGGTGAGCAGGAACACACTAAGACTGAGAACTTTATGAATTACAAACTCTAGATTTTAAATGTCTTTTCTAATTAAAAACAAAAACCTAACCACCATAGGTCCCTGATAACATTTGCAATCAGTTAGCACCTTCCAGTCTTGTGACATTTCTGAAACCGGTGCTTTACTTTCCCCTTTCTGATAATTGAGAGTGCCAGCAATTTGAGAGTCTTTGTGAAGGGTTGTGTTCTGTCCACCAACCCTGTGGAAGGATTCTCAGCTCCCACGTGTGCTTTGTCCCCACTCTGTAGAGCTGGAGGGGAGAAAGAAGTATGTTGACACGTCAGGTAATCTGCTCTTTTAGCTGCTGCTTCTAGCAAAAGGACTCAGGTGCTCAAGCCCTGATTTTAGGAACACTAAGAACGTATTTATAAAGCCTGAGCAGTATCGTCCAGTTCTCAGATTTTTAAAAACTAAATTGATTTCTTGTTTTAAACAGTAAGTGCCATAACTTGAGGTAAACAGTATCTGTTATTTGTAGTCTCATTTCACTTCAAAGAAAACACATATCGGTTAAGAAGGTTGTAAAAAAGAGTAGGAAGTAAAAGATTAACAGTAGACCGCGGTGATTTTCATGCCTCCGCAGAGATTTAGAACCTTAATTCCCTGGGCTTGAGGGGCTCCTGTGTGTTCACTGTTCTTTGCAAAGGCCGCTTATTCTTAGGCCACGGTCTGGGCGTGGGGCTGCTTCCTTCGTGTCTCCCCTCCTTCTGTGTGCTGACTGTACCCCTGCTGTCCTTTCAGAGCCATGGCCTCTTCTGCTGCCCGGGACCAGTTTTTACGTCAGATGGAACAGATCGTAGAAGGAATTAAGCAAAGTAGGATGAAGGTCAGCTGACTTCTGTGTTGCAACAGTTCTGTGGGGATCAGTAGTGGAGTGGAGTATGTTCTCCATCCTGCGACACTCTTGTCACACTGGGCAGCTGACTTTGCAGGGGTAAGACCTGCACAAACCTGTCTACACTGTGAGGTTCAAAGGCTGCTTTTGTCAATGGCTTCCTCATATTGAACACCCACTGATCCTCCTGAGCCCCCTCAGTGAATAGCGCTACCCTATTTTGTAGATGCAGAGACCGTCTTTCCCTAGCAGGCCTCTTCTCTTGGCTCGTCACTTCACCGGATCTCTGCTTTGTGTCATTCTGTCTAGCACTTCATTCCTTAGGAGTCTTGAGATCTAGAAGATTTTGGTTTTCAAGATCCTCCCTATAAAAAAGGCAAATAATCACTGAACGAATTTCTACTAGAGTGAGAAGAAATGAACCTCAAAAGTCACACAAGAATGGAGGGGAGCCTCCAAGGGGTATAGAAGCCAACAGAGTTTTGCAGAGAGCCACTGAGTCTGGGGGCAGCATGGGTGTCCCTGCCTGTGTGGAACCTAGATCAGTAGGAAGGTAGACTTGCTGACAGCTTAAACTGATGGCATACCCACAGCTGTAGTTTCCTACCATATTTCCAGACAAATCCTAATGGGTACTTCCAAATATCTCTTGCTTTCGGTCCTATATAAAAAAGGTAACAGACTGTAATGGTCTTTAGATTCAACAGTAAAATCCTATGAGGACTTAAAGTGTTTCCTCTCATGGTCTTGAGGCAGAGTGCTTCAGCGAGTGCAGTAGGAATTGCCTGTAGGTCCTGTCATCCTAAAGCAATGTTTTTATAAGACAGGGCTGTCTATGACCTCATCTCAGGAGGATGAGTTAAGGATAAAAAGTGCTCTACATTCCTTTCCTTGTAGAAAAATCTCAGTAGTATTTCCATTAATCACCTCAATGAAGTAATGTCAAAAGAGAAAAAAATATCACTAGTGAGAAGAAGGATTGCTGCCACTATTCAGCCACAAAAATGGCAGCAAACTTGAGTCAGCACATGGCGGTGACGTTAGGCAGGATAGAGTCAGTGGAGCCCTTTCCTGATGATCTGGGGTGTGAGGTGGATGGAACCTGACTGCCCCAAATCCAGAGACAGCCCACGTCTCTGTGGTGGACAGTTTCTACCCCGCTGCTGCTTCTCCTCAGGGCCCTGTCCTTGATCCTGTGAAAGAACAGGAGCTTTAAAAGCAGTACTAAAATAAGGTTCCATATAGGGTTTGAATATTATTTGGCGCTTACAATGGAATCAGCTGGTCTCCTTTGAGCAGCAGCACTCATTTGAATAGATGTCATGTTTGTTTGAAAGAAAATGGAAAAGAAAAACATAACTTTCCCTATAATGGTGCCATGATGGGTGGTGTTGTCCCCTGGCTGTGGCAGGTGAGTCTGTATGCTCCCCAAAGATTCCCCAGAATTGGTGGGTTCAGGCTGTCACGGAATGATATCTCACCGCTGGGTACAGATGATAAAATAGGTGTGTATGTTCTATCTGTGGGCTTTTAAGCAACGAGGGAATTATGTTAGTAGGCCTTTGGCCCTTACCCAGAGGAAGTGCAGGCTCTGAATACCGCGAGCAAGTGCCCAGCGAAAGAGCCCAGGAGTTCCTGGGCTGAGTGAGAAGAGGTGATGAGTGAGTGAGGAGTAGGAATGGTTTGAAAAGGTAAAGAAGAATTAAGGCGAATATGAAAATACTCAAAACTACAGAATGAGAGAAAGCTCCTGATCTGAAAAAGGGAGATTCTTATGTTCTCTAGTACATTAAATGTTAAGAGAAGTTGCCTTGATTGAGTGGCTACTAAGAACCAAATTACATATGGTTCACTTAGCATATTCCTCATAGCAAAACCTATGATCTAGGTGATAAAATGCTGATTTTACAGCTAAGGAGAACCTGTCACTCAGAAATTGTAATAGTCTATCCACGATCTACAAAAAGAACAGCTATAATTTGAACCCTAGCTTCTGGCCTCAAGCTCATACCCTTACTACATTGCACTCTCCCGTAGTGAGTCCTGGAGCAATTCATAATTCAAGTGCATTGTCTATAGCACTAGAACATAATTGATCTTGAACAGATCTTTGCTAAAGCACTGAGAAGAAAGGAGATGCCCGGGCTAGAGCTATCTGTTGTGTTTAGTGAGAGCGAGGGCCCTGGCTCCCCTACCTCAGGGAAATGTGACTGGGGGAACTGGGGTCCAGGGAAGAACAGCAGGGGAAGTTGTCACGGGCTGGTACTAGCGATTCAGGGGCAGCCTCTGGCCCTGAGTACAGGAGGGCACTGTTGGCATCCCCAGAGGGAACTGCCGACTCTGGGAAGACCTGGGCGAAGGTGGGTTAGCACACTGGAATCCTAGCATAGGGTGCGGCAGGGTCCTTTTGCTGTTTGGTGGCCATGTTCAGCCCTGTGCAAAGGGGAGAGCCCAGAGTGCTGGCTCAGGAGCTGATTCAGGGGCCGGGTTGGACCCTCAGTGCCTGGAACAGTGTTGGGGTGGGTCTTAGGGATGCCAGGTTACATTTCACCTTTGAGGTCGACAGAGGCCCTGGGTGTAATTAGTGAAGATAACTACTAAATGTAGCCAATTGACCTGTAATTTGTGCTTACTAACTATAAATTCCCTTTCAAAATCACCATCAGACATGAGTAAAGCCAGGGGAGGTGTCACTCATGATTCATTCAGCAAGCACCAGGTCTGCACCGTAACTTTTCCTGTGCTCTCTTTTTGACTAGCTGATATCTGAGTTTGTCTTCAGAAAATACATCACTTACCTCTGCCAGCACTACTGTGGTGCCCTCCTTAGAGAGCCTTGGCTGCCCTGTGGCCTGAAGAAGCTATGTGCCCACCCCACACTTATTCAGTTTTCTTTGGAGAACTGATACTGCCTGAGAATTTTAATCTGTATCTGTTCGGTGCTGGTTTAATGTCAGTCTCTAAATGTACACTGTGAGGGCAGGACTTGGCCTTGTTTCCTGCTGCCTTTAGATATTCTGTAGGTATTCAGTCAGTGTTTATTGAGTAAGTAAGCTTTTGGGTACCTTAAGAAAGCCTCTTTAAATCAAAGTCTAGACTCTGTTTATGAAATCAGAATCCTGGAAAAACCTTTACTTTCTATAGTAGAAAGGTGAGTGAGTAAGTAAGCAATGATCAACTTTAAAAATTATAAACAGTTTGCAATGTGAAGTTAGTCACAATTAAGTGAAAAGTTGATGCACAGTTTTATTGTATAACGCACACCTATATAGATTACAGTCTCTCAACCTCAACACAAAAAATATTCTGGGCCAGAGAATTCTTTGTGGCGGTGTTCTTCTCTGTATTGTAGGATGTTTCGCAGCATCTTGGGCCCCTCCTGGTGATACCAGGAGCATCTTCTCACTGTTAGGACAATCACAATTTCCTCTAGACATTGCCAAATGCCCTCTGAGGGCAAAAAGCACCCAGTTGAAAGTCACCACTATTTCAGTTTCTGACCATTGTGAAGTTGTTTATAGTGACAAAAACAGTTGTCATGGGTTAATGTTCAATTAATAAGTTTTCCTGCATAAATTATAGAATCTCTATATCATATACAAATAATTCAGCTAACCTCCAAAATGTGTAGAAGTGAAGTACTGGAAGGGGATCCATGAAAATGTTAATGGTTGCCATTTGAATGCTGCCAGCCTTTGTCAGAATGTCTTTTATCACCCACCATTTCCTAAAATGTTTTTAACAGATGGAGAAGAAGAAGCAAGAGAATAAAATGAGAAGAGACCAGTTGAATGACCAGTACTTGGAACTGCTGGAAAAGCAGAGACTATACTTTAAGACTGTGAAAGAGTTCAAAGAGGTAAGAGTAAGGTTGGTCAGGGCACGATAAGGTGAAAATGAGATTTACATTCACCTCACCGTGGGCCTCTCAGAACTGCAGTAGGGATTTTTTGTTTGTTTTTATTTTTATTTTGGTCTTCTTGTTCTTGTTCTTTTGTCTATGGGGAGAAGTAGCAGGGTGGTGGTGTGACGTGCCAGGACCGTGTAGCATCTGGGCACTTGAAGATTGCATTGTTCTCCAACCCATATTTAGGATCTACAGTAATACCTCAGTTCATGAACGCTTCTGTTTGCAAACAATTCCGTTTGCAGATAAAAGCATTAGGCAGAGTCTTGCTTTTGTTCACGAACTCCACATCAAGTGATGAACACAACCATGGCCGTCTTCCCCACGCAAGTACAACACAGCCATCTTCCTCAAAATAGTAAAACAAATTATGTTCATAAACTGAGGTGCCACTGTTGTCATATGTTCTAAGATACCTTACATCTTTATTTTCTTTTTCCTAACATTTAGAAAGCCTGTTAAACTCACAAGTAAAATGGCTTCATTACCCCACATCAAGGTCCACTTGGAAAGTGTTTCCTGTGGGTTTGCATAGAGAAGGAATCTTCTCTCCTGCCAGTCTTAGGTTGGGGATGGACCTGGAATATCCATGTTAGAAGAGAGAATTGCGTAATGTGGCAGGGTTGGGTCTGAATCCTGCCTTTTCCACTATGCAGCCGTGCCTTTTGGTAGTGATCAGTCCTTGCAAGCCCAGCTGCCTTCCTGTTTTGTGGGTCAGATGGGAGACAGAAAAAACATCCAGCACTGTGACTGGCTCTACTAACGCCCAGCATCCAGCTGAATTTTGTTTGTCTCCCCCACTTTTTCTTTTCCTTCCTTCATTTGGGTATGGAGTGTCTTCATTTTTCCGGAAAGAAAAGTGGTGGCCTTTTTATTAGATTTTCCACAAAAAGAGGATGACAGACAGGCAGACTACGTTGTGTCACATGCCAGGGTCTCAGTAGCTTTATTTCCAGGAACTCCTTGCACCCTCCTGAACTAAGTGCATGAGGCTTTGGTGAGGTCAGAGGCTGCTGAAAATAGAGGGGAGTTAGAGATAGGTTACGTCCTGGTGCTTGATCTAAGGAATAAGAAACGTAATGTTCCATGGCAGTAGTTTTGTTCCTATTTATTTTTTAAGACTTTCTGTTTTCTTTCCCTCTCCCATCTTTCCCTTTTCTGGTGGTCCTGTCCCTTTTTTGGGTGTGATATTTAACTTTTGTGAATCACAACCTCAGGCATTTTAAAATCATACATCCTTCTTAATACTCTCCTAGCTCCTGCTGTGCTTCTGGGCATAACCCATGCTGTAAAACTGACCTGTCTGCTGTCCTTGAGCTCATGTTGTGCTGGGAGAGAAAAATAAGAAGCTAAAGAATAAAAACAAACAGAGACTCTAGTAGAAAAGATGTACCAGATAATTTCAGAGATTGCCATGTGAGGGAACCAATTCAGACAGCATGGCCAGGGAAGGACTCTGTAGACTGAACAGGACTCAGGCCTAGAAAAGCAGGAGCACGTGGGAAGGCACGAGGTCAGCTGTGAGGCAGCGCAGGGCATTCCTGGTGGAGGAGTGGCCGGCAGAGAGGTTTGAGCTGAAGTCTCGGTAGAGCCAGCGAGGAAGCTGGCAGGGCACAGAGAGGACGTGCTGCTGCCCTCTGTAGTGCTTTCTTCCCTTGAACCTAACTAACCAAACGAAGAAAAGGCTGAGTGAGAAGCATGACGTTTCAGATGTTGCTCAGCCAGCCAGCACTGTTGTTTTGACAGTGTGGAAACAAGAGGCAAGCAGTAGAGGGTAAGTACAAGCTCTCAGAGTCAGAGCAGATACAAACAGAATGGAAAAGCTCACGCTTGCACTGCAGGCTCTCAGGGCTGAAGGCTTAGGGTGACCCTGGAGGAAAATGTTCCTTCCAAGTTACTGAGCTTCAAGGTTCCCCATGACAGGGGCCCCTACATGGGCCAGCTATTATCACCTCAGAGACCGAGTCCTCAAAACCAGATGCTTGCCCATGCCTAAGTTCTCTTCAGTCCAAAGCAGGGGGTGGGTGTGGTGTTACATAATGTTTGTACACGTTTTATTTAAATATGCTTTACTTTTAAAAGAATAACTTGTTCTCTTTGTGTGTATGTGCGTTAGAATTTGCCTTTCTCTTAAAAAACAATAGCGTCGGTAGTCTTTTTTTTTTTTTTTTTTTTTTTTTTTTTTTTTTTTTTTTTTTTTTTTTTTTTTTTTTTTTTTTTTTTACATTTTACTTGGCAAAAATTTTATTTTATTTATTTTTTTTTTATTTTATTTAAGCGAAGAAAAACAAAACAAACAAAAACTACAACAACAACAACAAAAAAATGACATATATAGTAAAAACAACAAGCAAAAGAGACAAGCAAACAACTAGCATAAATACACAACATTGCAGGTTTACAAAACCGGAAGATAGAAGCTTGACAATGGTTGCAATTTGCGCATCGTTA
>RJWM01009973.1:0-65507 GCA_004363535.1 Dasyprocta punctata | reverse complement strand
CCACCCTGGTTCCTCTGAGTGGGGAGAGGCCTCACCTGTGCTCTCACCTACCTGCCTGGGGTCCTTCAAGTAGAGAAAGGGCTAACTCACACGCTCAGTGGCCCAGGGTCCTCTTGGCAGAAGGAGGGCTCGCCTGTGCTCTCACTGGGCTGCCAAGATCCTCCAGGTAGGCGGAGGGGTGATTGAGGTTCCCACCATCCCGCCAAGTTTCTCAAGGTGGGGGAAGAAGTTACCGACATTCTTGCCAGCCCCCATTATATGTCAATTGAATATATTAAGAAATGCCTAGCCAACTGCTGAAGCCCAGTTCTGGGTGTGTCTATGGATTTTGACATGAAGGCAAACAAACTGTGGGGAACACTTAACCAAGACATGGGTGATTATAACGAATAGTCTTGTAGCATGAATGAAATAAAAAGGGAAAAAAGAATGTGTTCCTGTTTTTGAAGACCTCTAGTCTTTCTAAGTAAGTCTGTCCTTTGCTGTTGTCACTTTTGGACGTCAGTCTCCAGGTCTAGAGTTCCTTCTGTCTTTCAATACAGACTTGAGTCAGTGGTCCTCTAATGAGTCTCCAGGGCTTTGATGTTGGACCGGTTGTGCATCCTTGATCCCTCTTGTTCGATGGCTTCTTTATTCCTTGCTGAGAACTTACTGGATCTTCTGGCTCTCCACCACACTGACAGCCATTGTGGATCCTTCCACCTCTGAGCTACCAAGTAATTTCTATTAGTTCTGTTCACCCAGAGAACCTTAACTAGTACAGACTTTGTAGCTTCACTCCATCAGATACTGGTTTTAAAAATCTTTGTTTTAAGGTGACTTAAATTACAGAAGACTGGCAGAGTTCTTAAGTAAACTTCATTCTGTTTCCCCTGATGGTTATCATCCTACATAACCATGGTAGGATGATTAAAAAAATAAAAAAGAAATATACAATTTCCCCAGGTCCCAAAATGGAACTTGTTTACTCTAAACTTCTAGTCCCGACCAAAGCCAACAGCAGTTAGGGTGGGTAGAACCAGGTGTGGACAAGGACAGCTCAGAGAACCGGCTTTGTATAGAAAGTGAAAGAGAGGGTAGGGAGCAGAGCTTCTATCCTTCCACATGATTCTATATGGCAGGGAAAGAGAGGACAGCCACCTCACCTTCTCAAGGATAAAAGGCCACCATGAGTTTCCAGAAGGCAGAGACAGTGGAGAAGGGGGCTCCATGCTTACCTTTCTTCAAGAATAGGGACCCTTGTTCGCTTTCACAGGACCTGTAAGGCCCCAGGATATCTGAATTCAGCTTCTCTGGATGGGAGCAGTGGTGGCTACAGAGAGAATGGAGGTCTTCTGCTGGGTGTCATCCACCACTCAGTGCAGTTAATATCAGTCTATATCAATGGCATTTTTTCTTCTATTTGACATGCCTATAATGCAGTCATACCTGATGGGTCCCAACTGTGGAAATAGGCAGAATTTCTCAAACTTCCCCATGCTTCACAGCATTTGGGAATCAAAGGGAACATTTTAGAGCAGAAATAAATGAAGCAAAGAGAAAAAAGGGACAACTTGCAACAAATTACCCTGGCTAATGCTAGTCAAAACAAAACAAAACAAAAAACATTGTTTTTATCACCACTGAAGAGTTAATTATCCATCCTTCATACCTGGGGCCTGTGGGCAAATAAGCAGTTACTGGCAATACCTTTCAGGCCTCTGTGAAATCTGGAAAGCTGTACCTAAAGGAGTATCACTGTGTTTTGTAGGAAGTGCATTAATATCGGGTGTTCCCACTTCCACCTCCATTTTAAGCCTAAGGCAGAAAGAAGCTGCTTAATACTTCGGATTTCCCAACCTGTGAATCAGAGAAAACGTCTGCTGAATCTAGTAGCAAACATCCCTAATATTTGTTTGAGTGTTGGTATTTTGGTGGACAGAGGAGGGGTGGAAAGAATAGAAGATGAAATTTCCTCTCCATCAAGGAAAGAATTTTCTGCCTACATAGAAGGAAATACTCAAGCTGAACATTTTACATGCTGCACAGATATGCCTGTTTCTTCATTGATAAATAAAATGAAACTTGAATCTGGATGATTAATTCTGTAAGCCACAATTCCTTTGCTTTTATTGTTTGGTATTCTTTCATGTTCCATATTATATGGGGCAGAACTTTAAAGTCTAAAGCAACTACTTACATAAGCATTTAAATATCGAAAGTTATTTTTTCTTGAGAAATAATATTGCCTGTACAAAATGCAATTTCAGGTAAAAGAAAGGTGTGATCTTTTCTCTGGGTAAGATTATAATCCAGCTTTTAAATTTAGAGTAAAAACAACGCTGGCTTCTTTGACAGGAAGAATACAAAAAGAAATGTATTGTTTGGCATATCCCAATTCCCTATGCATAGACAGCTAATGTTATTAATTATAGTATGCCATTCTAAATACATTTTATACAGTTATAGACTAAGGTGTGTCTCCCCCAAACTCATAGTTGAAGCCCTAATCCACAATGGAGGCAGGAATTTTAGGGGGATAAAGTTAAATGAAGTCATAATGTTGGGGTCCTAATGCAGTAAGAATAATGTCCTTATGAGAAGAGAAAAAGACACGAGAAAGACCTCACCTTGCCCTCTGTCTTAGTTACTTTTTGCTCGTTGCTGAGACAAAATACCTGACGCCCAAAGTTAGGGAAGGAAAGGTTTATTTTTACAGTTTCTCGGGAGTTTCAGTCCATACTTAAGTTGGCTTCAAGATAGCGTGGCATGGCGGGCCTGCTGTTCATGGCGGCTGCAAGCTGCAAGCCGCAAGCCACACTGGCGAGAGAGACAGGAAGCAAGCAGAACAGGAAGAGGAAGAGGAAGACCCACCTTCCCTTACACTGTATCTCAGCTCCACCCCTGGGCGGGTGTAGCAGTCATGTCATTAATCCTGGTGCTAGACAACAAGCTGATCACAAGCATCAGACTCAGCCCCATCAAAAGTATGAAGACTTGGGGGTACATAGCATATCCTATACACCCTCTCTCTCCTACCCCAGGATTACAGAGGAAAAACTGTGTGAAGACACAGAGAGATGGCAAAAACATACAAGCCAAGAAGAGACTCCTTAACAGAGACTAAGCACGCTAGCACCTCAATCATGAGTTTCTATCCCTCTGTGGGAGAAAAAGAATTCCTCTAAGTCACCAGCCTGTGGTACCTTATTACAGCTACCCAAGAAGATTCTCTCTCTCTCTCTCTCTCCCTCTCTCTCTCTCTCCCTGTCTCTCTCTCCCTCCCTCCCTCTCCCTCTTCTTCTCCCTCTCTCTCTTTCCTTTCCTTTCCTTCTCCTTCATCATTGTCATTTGCTTTTATTAGTGAAGCATAATATACACATGCTTGAACCCTGAGTTCTTCAAGTTTTCTTTGACTTAATATTATATTCTCCAGGCTCATTCATGTTGTCACAAGGGACAGGACTTCATCCATTTTAATAGCTGAATTTTATTTCACTGTGTATGTGTACTATCTTTTCTTTATCCGTTTATTTGTCAGTGAACATTTAGGTTGTTTTGCTATCTTGGCCATTGTGAATAGTGCTATGACCAACATGGGAGGGCAGAATCCTCTTCTGTACACTGACTTCATATCTTTCAGAAGTATCCATGGTAATTGGACAGCTGGGTCACTCAGTGATTTTATTTTTAATTTTTAACACTGTTTTCCAGAATGGCTGTGCTAATTTACATTCCCACCAACAGTGCATAGCCATTTTCACACCCGCACTAGTATTTCTTACTTTTTGACTTTTTGTCATAACCATTCTGAGATAGTGCTTCTGACATCCACTTCCCAATGATGAGCATTTTTCATGTATCTGTTGGCCATTTATACATCTTTTGAGAAAGACCTGAGTGTCTATTCAGGTCTTTAGCCATTTTAATTTGACTATTTGTGAGGGTTTTTTGTTGTTGTTGTTGAGTTGTTTGAGTTCCTTAAAAATTATTAACTTTAACCCTTGTCAAATGTACAGTTTACAAATACTTTCTCCATTTCTATAAATTGTCTCTTCACTGTGTTGATAGACTATACATAAAGACAAATACCCCATGATGCATTTGTATATGAAATATAAAAATACTGCCTCAGAAAAGTTGACAGAATAATAGCTATCACAGACTGGGGAAAGAATGAGGGAGGAAGAAAATGAAAAAAGAATGTCCAGTGGGTGCAGATAGGAATGAGTTCAGTTACTCTATCTCAGGGCAGGATGATTAGAGTTAGCACTAAAGCACTGCATATTTCAAAGTAGCTAGAATAGACCTCGGTGTGGAGGTGCATGCCTGTAATCCCAGCACTCCAGGAGACAGAGGAAGTAAGACACATCTGAACCCACCTTGGTCAACTGAGAAAAATCCTCCCTCTAAATAAAAAATAAAACAGGGCTGTAAATATAGCTCAATGAAAAGGCCTTGGTTCAATTCCAACACCTAAAAAAAAAAGCAAGAATAAAACAACTTGACTGTCCTCACGACTAAGAAATGATAAATGTTTAAAGTGATAGACATGTTCATTACCCTAATTTGATCATTGCATAATTTACATTTGAAATCAAACATCATATTGTATTATATCAATATGTATAGCACAACAAAACCATCTTTCAGATTTCTATATTAATGGTTATGTAAGATTTTACCCTGGACATATTAACCTGGTCAAAGAGTAGAACTTAACTCTCTGTACTATTTTTATGAGTTCTTGTGAATCTAGCATTATTTCAAAATTCTAAAGTTTTATAAATGACAAAAAGAGATTTTCTTATGAAGATATAGAAGAAATCTTCTCATTGCTTTTGCTTCATGTTTAATACCAAAGTAACATTCATTGAATGGAGACAACACAATTTATTTTGTTTGTCCCTTACCAAAGAACATTTAAGCTGTTTCCAAACATGTCAGCACAAAAAATGCTGCAATAAATTAACCCATAACATACAAGTGATGTTGCACATATCGCCTAAGCTTTTTATAGGAATTATTTTAATCATCAGGAGCTTTCATATGTAACTAATTTTCAAAGATGAGGAGATCTGATGGTACCGGTCCACATTCCCTCCTGGCCCTGGGGCCAAGGAGTGCTGCCCTGTTAGAGCAATGCCTGCTTTCCTGCTTGGTGTTGCCACCAATAAACTGTTCTCATGGGGCGGCAACATTGGCACAGGGATTTATGATCCTGTTCTAGACTCTCAAGTTTCATTCTATTAAAGGTAAAATAGTAAAAACCATAGGAATTGTATAATAACTTAGCTCATTCTAGTAGCTTTCCCAAGAAACAGAGAAGAGAAGAAAGAGAAGAAGGAAAGGGGAATGGAGAGGAATGAAATGAAGGGGAAGGCAGAGGAGGAGGGGAGGGAAAAAAGGAAAAAGGGGAAGGAAGGAAGGAAGGAAGGAAGGAAGGAAGGAAGGAAGGAAGCAAGCAAGCCAGGCCTTTACTAAGGTGGAATTCAATGTGCATACATAAAAAGTTGTAAAAAGAATTGTCTGTTTGAGCATTTCTAATGTCTTTCTCAAAGCTGTCATTGAAAATGTTGTCCACAGTGTCACTCAAAGATCTTTATATAAATTCTCATTCCATTAAGTATCTGTCTGGTTATGTTTCACTCAATAATTTTCAAAAGGAGTCTGCCCTGGTGGCACACACTGGTAACGCCATCACTCTGGAAGCCTGAAGCAGGAGGATCCCAAGTTCAAGGCCAGCCCGGGCAGCTTGCTGACTTTGTGAGAGCCTGTGCCAAAATCAGAAAAATAAAACAGCTGGAGATGTTCTGTGTGAGTGCCCTGGGTTCAATCCCTAGTAGACAGACAGACAGACAGACAGATAGATGATAGATACATGTTAAAAAGCTTTCCTTACATTCATTAGTGCATATTTTTCTGTCAAAATTTTGAACAGAATTGAATCCATGCACAAAATTCTACTCTTCTCTTAGGAAATCAAGGAATATTTTAATCAGAAATTTTTCGGCTGGTGCTTGCTGCTCTGGAAGTTTCGACTGCTTGCCTTTTGTTTCAGAGTGACACTCATCCCTCAGCCACATGCAGTCCACCTGGTTCAAGTTCCCGCTCGTGGCCCAACTCCGACATGAATTTATTTATGTTTTAAAATTAACATCTTAATAGCTAAAACTCGATGCCATTTATTTCATTGACATTTTCATATTCAATAATGTAGGTAATCTAACTTATAGAAATATAATTTTCCCCTAAGGGACCTAATAAGCCTATTTTCATTCTAAAGGTAATAAAATTTACATAGAAATGTGTATATTTGTTTTGGATTAGAGTTCACAGACAAAAAAATGGAGGCTCAATCATTTACCATTGAGTTAAGAGAAATTTTCTCTCTCTAAAGATTTTGTTGAGCTTCTGTTTCAACTGGAATTTATATTATGGAAATTGGTGGGGCATAAATTTATTTATTTATTTATTGCGGCACCGGGGATTGAACTCACAACCTCGCACCTGCTTGACAGGCATATAAGCCGCTGAGCCAAACTCCCAGCCCTGGTTTTTTGAGGCAGGGTCGCACTGTGTAGCTCAGGCCGGCCTTGCACTAGTGTTGTAGCCCAAGCCAGCCTCGAACTCACAACGCTCCTCCTACCTCAGCCTCCCAAGTGCTGGGATTAAAGGCGATGTGGGGCATAAATTTAAAATAGTAAAAAGAACACTGCTTTTGTTCTTTTTGTTTTTAAAAAAAATATTACCACTAAGTGCTAAAAGTTAACAATTTAACGAAGTTCTCTTGTCCATGTAAAAGTTCAGATTGCAAACCTACAGTCTTCATTCTCATATGTGATAAGTTTGCCGTGTGTACTTGCTATGGAAGTGACTGCCACTTGAGACTCCAGCATTTTCCTATTGCAAGATCCAAGAGGACAATGGTGAGAACACATTAGAAAGAGCCCTGGAGATCCGCTGCAGTGCTGCGGTGTGAGCTGGAAGATGTGGCGGCGGCAACCAGATTCCTCATCTGTAAAATGTGGCTGCTACAGCTCAGGCTTGCTGTGATGATGATCAGAGAACTGTAATACGTAAATATTCCTTGAAAAGGTCCAGGTGATGTCATAGCAATAATAATAAAAACTACTATGTAGCAGACAGCCTTCTATGTCATTTATATATATTAACTCACCTGACCTTTACATCTCTGAGGGGCTACTATTAGCACAACTGTCATATTTTATAGCTAGAAAAAATGAGTCATGCAGTAGTCTTAGGGCTTGCTAAAGGTATTACAAGTGCAGGATTTCAACCTAACCTGTCTGGCTCTAACGTCTACTCTCTTAACCACTAAGCCGCCTCTCAAATGTTAGAAATTATTAAAATCAATAAATGCCTATGGAGCCCCAAAATGAGACAAATTTCTTTGAAATACACCTTTCCTACTTCATTTGCAGTGTCAGTTCAGTCTCAGGAAAGGAGAAATATACTTATATTGCATACTTCTTGCAGGGCTGGTTCCTGCTAAACAGAAGTGGATACAGGACTAAAAGTTCTCTAATTGAAATGACTGCAGTGTGTTCATTGTGCTTCCACATCCATTATCTATCTTTACTAGAGCAAGACAAAAAATAAACACTATTATTGTTCTCATTAGCAGAGGACGGTAAGATAGAAAGAGGATATAAATGGCTGCATAAAATGTAAAGTTAGGATGAGAGCCCATATTTTCTTGAACCTGGGCTCCACCCCTAAATCTATGCAGATTTTCATCAAATCATCACTAAGGTGCAGCATGGAAAAGGAGCAACACAACAGAATCTTTTGGTCTCTATATGGACACTATTCTTCATGGGGAGCAGGTGGCACGGTGGGTCAGTGAGAACGTCATGGCGTGGTTCTCCTCCGGCCAGCACACAGCACTGGAGTAGTTCTCTCCTCAGCAGACTCTGAGACAAAGACACAACACTGCCAGTCCCTACGTGTGCATGTCTTTGGGCAGCAAGGGCATGTGTATATGCCTACGTAGGAATAGGTTCTCCTGCTCCGATCTGTTGCTGAGTGAACCTATGGATGGGTTTCCTTCCCTTTCCCCATTCCTTAAAACTCAAAGGCAAAGGTAGAAGGGAAAGAAACGCCAGGTGTCTGCTGGTGTGTTTCCAGTCTTGCCCCATCAATGTTGGACTCTTTCCTGCAGTTAGCAATGGTGTAGCCCTTACCCCTGCGTCCCACTTTCCAATTGTAGGAGAAGATGGCTAAGAGATAGGGACTAGAAATAAAGCAGAGGACAACAAAGGGAGACAAAAGAAGAAGGGCATAAGGCATTAATCTTTGAAAGCAACAATGAAAATTACTACAAAGAAAGCAGCAAATACTGACGCAGAAATTGAGGCTAATGGGAAATACGCAATTCTCTGACAAGTTCTTCACATGCCCACAATGTCTTTTGAATGCAACAGGAAGCTCCTCACACTGTACATCTCTACTGTCACACAGGCAGCCCAATCCCACTGTCTTAGCCTCAGAGATAGAATCAAACGAAGTTATTAAAAATGGAGAAAGAAAACAAAATTGAGTTGCTACAATTGAGATGAGAGGAGAGGAGTGGGACCCCAAGGTCTCGGCCAAGGCAGACATACATGAGTGGCAGTACAGCCTCTCCTCATCCAGCAAACACAGTCCTTCTGAGGATTTAAAACTGCTTACAGAATCCACTAACCCCATCACAGCTTTCTGATACGGCTCTTGAAACTGTGTTCCTGATAACTTGAACATATTTACTTCAATTGCTATCCTTGGATTTTTCACAATTCTATGACCCCCTGCATAGGTTCACCATATGGAGGGTTTCAGGTTTAAATGATAAACTCATGCTACCGGAGTGGGCTGGGATCCTCTGCAGATCCACACCCTTCATCTGCAGTAGCACTTGGTAGAGTTCGCAGCAGCGGGCCAAAGGCTGGTGGATGGCAAGGGATATGGTGAAATACACATAGGCACAGGCATCAGAATTGGGAGCCATGCCCCACTGCAACCATCTCTGTCTGGGTCACCTTGGACAAGTACTTAACCACTCTGACTCCTGATCTCTCCTCCATAAGACAGAAATAATATCTTATTACAAAGATTTTTAATTAAAGTCAATTAAGACTGGGGGCATAGCTCAGAGCAACTGTGCTTGTCCAGTATGTGAACTGGACTCAGTCCTCAGCACTACAAGCACAGAAATGGGGGGGGATTAAATTATATAACATATATTGATTGCTAGAGATGGTGTCAATTAGAGAGGAGACCCTCAAGATATATCAGGTAACATCACTACCGTAGCCATTATTGTTGTTAATCTCAAAAATTAGAAAAGTGGAGATCATACATCTTTTATGGCAAATGAAGTTTTAGAGCATTCAATCAATTTTTCCTACATGTTCCCAAACCTATTTGTTCATCCCTACCCAGCATTATAACAGTGAAACTATTCACACATGAGTCTGTCTCTGAACTACAGTGTGAGCTCTGAGAAATCAGGAAGAGTTTTGTTCATCTTTGCAATTTAACGGCTTCTCTTGATGCCTAGCAAGAGCAGGAATTAATAAATATCAAATGAGTGAATGAATAAATGAATGAATTAAAAAGCTGTCAACAATAACAAAAACAAAAATCTCCCCCAGAAAAAAAAAAATTATCATCTAAGTTGATTTGGAGATGCAGAACCAAATGAGTTTATAATGCTTCTCTAAATGTCACTAGGAGGTAGCCAACCTAAACTATAATTAATTAAAAGTAATCTGTGAACTCGCCAACTGTAAACAGTTACAAAAGGATGTTAAATGAAAAAGGGAAGGACTGAAACGACAACAAAGGCAAGTGACAACATCCTCAGACAGGCGCTCAAGGGCTGAGTGTGTCTCTCCGCCACTCTGCCCGGGCAGGAGGGTGCTCACCCTGGAAACGCTCTGACTCTTCAGACAGCAACATCTCTCGGGAGGAGGGAGACAATTCATCAAGCTACCATGGCTCGACAGGACTGTCCCTTGAGGACATCCAGCTCTGATTCTATATTCACCAAGAAACCTTCTGAACTGTCATGCATTTTTCTGAATGAACTCACAGTCTCGGGCCAAGTTTTCTTCTCAGTGTAAATTAATAAACCCGCATTCTGCCTTGCATATCAGAATTGGGTCGGGGGAGGAGTGTTGTCATGAACCAATTATTCAGTGCCTAATCATGCCAGGAAAAAAATAATGATAAAATCAAACTGCTAGTGCTATAAAACTGTGCATTGGGTGTTAAAAAGGACGTAAAAGAAGGTGTTGAGTCTGCTGGCCTTACCTGTCATGTAACTTCAGTGAGTATAGCAAAGATTATAAGAAAAAGCTACCGGCTGGGAGGAAGCCCCAACTCTCAATGCTATTAATCTCTTCGAAGTCCTTCAGAATCCAAAGAAATATTACACGGACTACAATAGCAAAAACAATTTCCTTCCCCGTAGACACTAGAAGATCAAAAGGCAATGGATGTACGCTATAGCCAAAGAACTACTGGTTAGCTCAAAGGAAGAACTTTTGACAGGCAAATTGATAATAGAATTGTGCTAAGGTACAGCTATAAAATTCCAAATCCTTGGCTCTTTATATAATAAGGTAAACATTTGTCTACTTTAACTCACCTTCAAATCTGTCCTCTCAGTCACATCCAGGCTCTGACTCTTCAAATATACTTACATGGCCTCAAAATAATTTGTTAGCTAAGTGAAAATGAGAAAAACTAATCATTTCATCTTGTATAGACAAAATGACTTCCTGGAAAACTCTTTAACTTTCCAAAAACTTGATGTGACATTGATTGATTAGGTATAAATAAACTGAAGTCTATGAACCAGGAGGAAGTCTCAATTTATTTTCGTCTTGACAACATGAAAAGAACCAAGAAGTAGTACCACCCAACATTCTTATAGTCCCAAAAAAGGCAGCATGACTTCAAAAAACTTTTCATATAGGGAATCATAAGGTTCTGTCATATTAGAATATCTCTCTTAAAACCCCACTTTACTCTGTATATGACAATCCCCAGCTGCCCCAGTCTATCTGATTTTCATCCCATATGTGTCTATATGTCTATTTGCCTCTGTCATTCTCTCTCTCTCTCTCTCTCTCTCTTTCCTTCTCTCTTTCCTTCTCTTTCCTTCTCTCTCCTTCCTTCTCTCTCTCTCTCTCTCTCTTTCTCTCTCTCTCTCTCTCTCCCTCTGTTTGGCCTAGACCATCATCTAGTTATTGCCCCTCCATATTCAATTTTTCTGCTTTTTATTCTAATTCTTCACTTATGTTTTTTAAAATCTCTAGTGCTGTCTACTAAAAATTCCGCCATGGCAGCCATGGTCCATATTTGTATTTTCCAAACTGTAACCATTAGTCACAAGTAGCCACTCAGCCCTTGAAATGTACAGCCAAGGAAATGAAATTTTAATCTTATTTAATTTCCATTTAATTTATTTAATTTTAAAGACTCACATACAGCTAGCACTTACCTGATTGTACGATATAGCATTCAATCCCACCAAATTCATGTAGTGTTCTTAATCATGATATATGTAATCTTTCTCTCTCAAAAATAAGGAATTAAATTTGTGTCCATCTCAAATGATGTCTCCCTTTCAACTTCTCAACAGACCCATGGTCCCTGATAATTTTTTAAACTCCATAAACGTGTCATCTCTAAGGATTTTAAGGAAAAATGGACCCAAAAAAATGAAGCAAGAAAATTATGTGCAGACTATAAATTTGAACAGCGATGTAAATCCATGAGCCCATTCCTGTGAATTTGTTTGGGCCCTGCCTATCAATAGAACAGTAATGGCTGATTAGCAAATACTGAGAATCTGTTGATTTGGTACGAAGAGAGCTGCGTCGCTCTTCGATTAGGTGTCCGTAAGCACAAATTTCCCAGGGCTGCACGCTGCCCTGCCCTGCAGACAGCTGCAACCTGCAGGCGATTGACTCTAGAGCAAAAGCTCCGCCTACAGGCCACAGTAGGTAACGCAGTCTCCCTCGCACAGGGTCTTCATTCATCCTGACAAGAAGCCTATACAGTGGAAAACCTCATCTCCAAATCCTGCCACCGAATCACACGTTCATCGGGTGTGAGGAGGTGGATAAAATGAAGCATTTGTCAATTCCATCTCACCAAAACACTACCTCCCTGATTCCACCACAGTGAAGTACTTCATCTCAGAACAAATAGCAGTTCATCGCCAGCCTCCTGCCCGGTGCAGCCCCGCTCTGCACCAGGGCTGAAACCCCTTCTGGGCTGGCAATTCTCTGCCAAGTGTGCACAGCACACTGCACACTCTCCCCTTCTATTCGGATATTGAACAATGCAAATGATTTCGCTGACAATGAGGTACTTATTCAGGAATCAGGAGATAGAATTAGATCCTCCTACCTTCCCTTCATTTAGTGACAATGGAATAATCTATTGTTATATTAAATGCATTAAAGTTGAACATAATAACCCCGCTATTTTTATCACCTCGCCACCAGCTTTACTGGATTTACACTTCAGAACAGACGACAGAGAGCTGTGGATTCTGTTTCCCTTTTAACACTGCCTCCTTGTAGCATTTTTATCCAAATCACCCTGGACAAAAGCTCGCCCCAGTTCACGGCAGAGGAGGCGGCCCTGCAGGCTGTTGGAGGTTGCTGCCTGCTGGGAGTCTGAACTCCTATGAAGGAAGCCTGTCTCAGTGCTCAGTAATTGGGGCAATTGTGGGATTGATGGCAGTGTGGACAGAATTCAGGATTTTTGATCCTTGGAGGCTGTCGAGTGGGCCACTGCAGCTAAGATCACAATCTCTGATTGGTCTTCCGTGTATGAGCTCTAGTTCTTATGCATGTGTGTGACTGGTTAAGGCAGTGAGGCCACAGATTTGAGCCACAGGGTATCTTCTTTTACTAGAGCCACTCTGGGGCCAGTATTTGTTCATTCATTCATTCATTCATTCAGTATTTATGAGGCTTCAATAAAAACACAGTACCAAGACTAGAGAGAGGCACGTTTCTTGCCTTCACAGGCCTCACCCTCTGGTGGTGATCTGAAAAAAAAAAATGTGCTAGGCCAAATTTCATGTTACCATGAACTACAGTATTGATTCTGGAAGAGTTATGCTAAGTATATTTCACATTAAAAATATTAGAACCAAAATTCCGATGGTGGCTTCATTAGTCCTTTTGTTTCATAACCACTCTAATGTTGTTTGCTATCCCAGCAGTTTCATTTTCACTCTTCAATCAAATATTTGAGGAGCCCATGTTATCCAGGAGGCATGCAGCTAGGCTTCTGATGAGGTCTTTCTAGGAGAAATGAGTGGCTCTCGATGATTTCACAGGTCAAAAGGGAAAATCAGACTATGCAAAACTGAAAAAATTATAAACCAGCATAAAAATACACAGCCAAAATGTTAGGTGAGAGCTGGAGCCGGTGACGCTCCAGGAGCAGGGAAGGAGAATGCATGGAGTTGGAGCTGAGACCTGATGGCAGGGCTGTGACGTACAGAGCTTCTGTAACAAGAAATCAACAAAGCGCTAAGCTGTTCAAAACAGTAACACACTCCAGACTGCTGACAGGTTTGCGGGGTAGAGAAGTTAGCAATACTGTTATCTTTCTTTTTCAAATGATGAAACGGAGCATTGGATAATTTAAATGACATCCCCGAAGTCACTGGTTAAGCACGCTGCCAGAAAAGTTTCATCAACTAATCAGGAAGCAGGATGGGTCAGTCCAGTTGGGGTAAACAGAATACTAAAGTGAGTTCCAAGATTTCCCGTCAGCTCGCCTGTAAGAATCCCCAGGACTATGGGTTTTTGATTAGGTTATGGTAAATGAGACAGCTGACTTTTAAAAGGGGAGACCCTGACTTCATTATTTGAGTATTTAAAGACAAGCATGTTTATGCGGCAGTCCCCAAAAACAGAGTGGCCTTGAGAGAGATTTTCCATGGCTGAGATGAAGACCCGAGTGACAGGGGCCTGAGAGTAGCCTTGGGGCGACGAGAGAGTCCCCTCGGCATCAGCTAGCAGGACAGTGGGGAACTCAGTCTTGCTGACTTCCAAACGCCAAGAGCTTGAGAGAGCTTGCAAACAGGTCACTGTCCACAGGTAAGAATTTGAGAAGTATTAGTGTTAGTTCTTCCTTAAAGATCTGGTAAAAATTCTCCTATGAATCAGTTCTTCTAGAGCTGGATTTATGTTTGCTGGGAGACTTTTGATTACTGTTTCAATCTCATTGCTTGGTATTGATCTGTTTAAATTTTTATATCCTCTTGGTTCGATTTTGGTAGGTCAGATGTGACTAATATTTTGTACAGTTTTTTTCTATATTTTCCAACTTATAGTAATGTAAGCTTTCAAAATACTCCCTAATGATCTCTTGTGTCTATTGTGAAATTCCCTTTTTTTGTCTTTTATTAATTTCAATGAAACCCATTATTCCATATAATTAATATATAACAATTTAAAAAAAATTCTGGTTTCACTCTTGTGAAGCCCTAAACAGAGGACCCTCATAAAACACGATGGACTTTGACCTAGAAAAACGAGAGAGTAAATCTCTGTTGCTTCAAGTCACTAAGTTTCTTGTAACTTAATACCCAGCAATAGGAAATGAATACCAACATCTCCTAGAATTTTGCCATAATGTAGCTGGCTAACTTCAGTACCCTGCACTAAGTAAGACAGAGTCATTACTTTAGATGGGGCAATCTCTCCTCTGTTTTCTAAGTACACTTATTCCTTGTCACTTCCTTAACTCTGCTCAAACAGTTCACAACAAGTTTTATGACCATATGCCCTCTCTTCTCATATGTACATGATTTTTATAGATTTCCAAAGCATGCTGCACACAAGGATTTATGCCTGATTGATTGAATAAAACAGTGCAGCAGATTGTATTTTTCAAAAATAGCCACAATAATGTTTTTGACTTCACACCTCCATTTATAACCTACCATTCTCCCATCAAAAGGTGGAGTCTGTGTCCTCTCCCTCTGAACCCAGGATGATTTTTGTGACCACCTGGACCCAGAGAGTACAGTGGAAGACTACCACATGACTTCCAAGGCTGGGCCGTAAAAGGTGTCAGAGCTTCTGCCTGATACTGTCCTTCCTTCTGGAGATGATCATCCTCAGAACCCTGTCATTACTCTGTGAAGAAGTCCGGACCATGTGGAAAGGCTCCTCAGGAGAAATTCTAAGGTTCAAGCTAATGGTAAGCTGTTGATGTTGAGCCACTGATTAGTACATATTGGCAAATGCTACAAATTAGAGGTTTGCACACAGTGTGTGCAAACCTCTAATTTGTAGCATTTGCCAATTTCCTTGGTGTAAATATTCCTACTGTGATTGATTTCAAACTACAAACATGATGTCTCTGGATATGGATTTGAGAAGCAGATGTATACGATCAGTTTTACAAATCAGTATGAGTTGCCTCCAGCACACCACTGCCCATAGCCAGCAGCCTTCAGAGTCTCATCAGCCATATGTGAACTGTATGAATATTCCAACTCCCACTGCAGCTGCTCCAACTGACTCCTTCCCCTCCGTGTCCTCCCCAAATTTCAGGTTTATAAGCAAAACAAAGGACTGTCATCATAGTTACCAAGGGTTGTGATAGAAAAAAAAATTTTTTTTGTGGCACCAGGGATCAAACTCACAACCTGGCACCTACCATGCAGGTGCTTAGGCAATGAGCCAAACTCCCGGCCCTAGTTTTTTGAGACTGGGTCACACTATGTAGTTTAGGCTGGCCTTGCACTTACGTTGTAGCCCAAGTTGGCCTCGAACTCACAATACTCCTCCTACCTCAATCTCCCGAGTGCTGTGAAATAATATTTTTAAAAGATGAAAGTAAAGAAGGGGAAGACTTCAAAATGAATCTGACATCTGAAGGATTTGGATAGTAGCCGTATATCTGAAGGGAAGGAATCTACAGCTAAAATATATAAGCTTGAAAACCACAAGTGTAGACTAAAGAAAGTTGAATAAATAAAGCAATTGATACTGGTGAGACATTTGGTGATTATCTGATTAAAGTAATTCACACTAAGATATCACTGGAGCCCAGCTCAACCTCTGCAGAGACTGTTTAATGGGGATTACTAGAGCAAACCAGTTGTTCTCAACTAATGATGTTCTCAGCTCATCTGAGGTATTTGGTTGCAGAAATCAAATAACAGTATTTATTATATCTGAATTCACATTGAAAGATATTTCAGTAGGTTTTCCCCAATTTATTTTTTTATGAGAAAACTAAAAGTGCTCTTAAATCTTTCAGTGATTGCTACAGTTGTTAATGAGATTCAGCAAATGGCATGACAAATTATTAAGTACTACATTAAGGTTAACAAAAAAAAAACTTAGACTCATACTTATTCTCAGGTCTATGTGATTATAGAAGTGATTTCATATTCAGCATAGGATACAGTCATATTTTCTGTTGGTTAAGTGTTCTTAGTTTGTAAGTGGAATGAAGCACATCAGTATTTCATGGAATCCTTCTCAGAACACTGCTTTCTCCAGGTATTTTGCCAGATGAGTAAGACTGAGGACCACTAACTCTAAGGAACCTGTCACTCACGGACTGTATGAGGGTATATTTTTTTAATGGCGTTGGAAACTTCACTTTGTACCACCCCTGCTTGCAGCAGCTGCCACGGCTTCAGCACAGGGCAGAAAGAATAGCAATCAGCAAATTGGCACCCTGCTTCTCAACGGTTACTACCCTGGCCTTAAGGCAGCTGAAAGAAACCAGAGGATTTTTAAAGACAGATTTAGCGTGAAGATACAGAACCATATGGTGGTCCAAAGAGACTTGTGATTATAAGATTAGATTGCATAAATATAAAGTGAAAATTATAATCAAAGCCCAAGGATGAAACCAGGGTGATTGAGAATAATTAAGGAAAGCGAGAAGGAACCCATGTCAGTAATCCTACTTCTATCACACTCGGCTGCTTTAAGAAAATGTCTGTGTGTGTGTGTGTGTGTGTGTGTGTGCGAGTTTTACACTAAAACCCTGGAAAACTGTTTCTCAAGCAAAACTATTGACAAAAACATCAGTCAATTTCAGAACCAAACCCCCCTTGGTATTAAACTCACAAACACATGTTTCAAAATGAAAATAAAATGCACAACTCTGGTTAGTGTTACAGACCTAAATATAATACTAAAAATCATGATGCTTGAATTTTCCAATATTTAGACCTCCTAATGAAAATGTAAGTTAGCCAAAAGATTCTGAGTTTATAAGAAATATAAGGATAATTACTTATGTATATATTCATAGTTTATATTTCACTCATTTACAAAATGAATTCAAGGTCACACTCTTTTTCCAGACCACGGTTGCCTCTGTCTCTCTCACCCTCTCCCTCTCTCTCATCAAGTTATTGATGGCTGCTTCCTTTCTATGTTTCACTTGATGCTTTTGTGCAAGTTCAGTTACTGACACACCAACCTCTGAGTTTCCTTCTGCTTCATTCTTGGTCTAGCACATGTCCTTGCCATTTTGCTGTCTTCTTTTTAACCTTGGGTTCCACTGAGGGCTCTTTTTCTTATAGCCTAAGAAAAATTGACTTCAATATCATGGTTAGAGGACAGACATGGACAGTGAGGAAGGACTAGTTTCAAAGAAAGGCCCATCAAAGACTTAGAAGCAAAATAAAACCCTTTCTGGCAAGATAGAGATAGACATATGCTGCTACTGTTGACAGAATTTTAACAGCACTCTTACCTCTTGGTTCAGTCATCTGGAGTCCAAGAATGCGGTCAGAACAAATTCTCAAATATATGAAAGTATAAAAATATGTTCATCTTATTGATGCATAAAGCAGAATTTTAAAATAGCATGTTAACAACAGAAGAAGCTCAAATACATTTTTGGTTATTTGTGTGGTATAATAGTCCACAGACCTCTATATGAGGCCTGGATCAATTGTGGGCTGGGTTATGTGTGTGCGTGTACATGAATAACCTAATTCCAGAAAGGAAATAAATAAAATTCCTAATAACAATTACTTCTCATATGAGAATTATGGCATTTTAATTTTTTTCCTTGCATTCCTTCACCCTTTCCTAAATTTTCTGCAAATGTCATGCTCATTATTAAAAAGAAATGGAGAAAAACATTACAAAAATTTTGCCTATCTATATACTTACAAATGATTCAAAATACACAATTTTTAAATTATTTCAGGTAACTGACTTTGAATTTCTTTATTTCCTCTGTGTGTGTGTGTGTGTGTGTGTGTGTGCGCGCGTGAGTGTACCCTGCTAGACAAAACTTGGTTTTGGCTTGTCTTTTCTGTCACTGCTCCTGTCCCAGGACTTCTTGCTCCTGGGGACTGCCTTCCTCTGTACCAGAGCAAGTGACCAGACACAGGTGACTTTCTCTCTTCCACTAATACTGCTGCCCTGTGTTGTATGCTTTTCCCAGGACCATGTAAGCCGGGGTACTTTCTCTTTCTCTCCTTTTGTCCTAGCCTGGTCATTGCAAGCACACTGACTTTAATAATGTTCTCTTTTTATTTTTTACTGTTATGACACTTCTAAGAGTCATTTTCTTCCTTTGTTCACATGGGAAGAGTGATGGGCCACCGTGATCACTTAAAAAAAGGCCACCCGAACTCTGAAACTTGATCACGATCATACTTTTTGTGTTCATCTTTTTGGAGCCTCTAGGCAAAGATCCGTAGCAAGACTGAGATAAGTCTGCTTTTGTTTTTGTTTTTGCTTTTGGTTTCTTTATCTCATGTGTATCAAGAAGCCAAAAACATTCATACTCTTTGACATACTATTCCATTTCTGCGAATATGGCAAAAAGAAAAATCTAAAACTTGCTGAGGGCAATGATAAGGGATATGCTATAAAATAGTCATCAAAGCATACTTACAATAGCAAAAGTTAATAGCAACTCAAGTGACCTACAAATGATAAATAATTTTTAAAAATAACGCACAACCTTAAAACATTTTTTTAAAATTATAGCCATTAAAATTAATGATTGTGGTCTTGGGGGTACAGTTCAATGGTAAAACACTTTCCTAGCACGTGTGAGATTCTGCATCCACCCCCAGTATTGGAAAAAAAATAATGACTGAGACCAGGTAATATGATCAAATATTTAAACATAGGTTTAATGAAAATAAAGTCAGTGTTTAAATAACTTCTAATGTAAGTTAAAGGGTACAAGAAAGTCTAAACATACAAGCAGAGATTATAAAGACAAACATAATTTTTCCTCTAGCTAGTTACTTTCTTTGGCTTGGAATATATTAAACTTCAAACAAAATATACAACTTAGGAGTTCTAAAAGAACTGAAGAATCTTACCACCACTTGTGGACTGAGGCCAAGTCTCCTTAATTCCCTACTTCCGCCCCGGTGACTTCCTTCTAGAGAAGACAAAGACAGAGCCATGAGAAACATGGCAAAGCATCGCCTCCCTTCTCATCCAGATGCTCTGCTTGGAACAAAACAAACTGAACAACAAAATTCCACACTGGCCCACTGGCAGTGTGTGATCCAGGTGACCCACTGCATCTGCCCATACCTCTGACACTGCTCCACACCTCTGTGGCGGTGTCTGGGGCAGGGTAGGAGCGAGGCTGCAGCAACCTTTGCTTTCCTTTCCACTCCCTCTCCAGGCTGGTGTCTCTTGTGAGGCATGATGAGGGCACCACTAAAGGAGTTGAGTTAGGCAGCATCAAGGTTGTGTTCTCCCCATGCTGGGGGGGTGAGTTTCCCTGTCACCCATGTCCCTCTTGTCAGAACTACTGCCTCTCATCTCCACTCCGTCCTAAGCTTTGCTATTCTCTACTCCTTCTCATTAGAAGCTTCTTGAGACTTCTCATTAAAGCTGCTGGTGCCTTTTCTATTTCTCAAGGTGTGTGTACCCAGGAAAGACAAGAGTATGTATCATCCTTGGGGAGGCTTCCTACTATTGGATGGTTGAAGAAAAGCATATCATTCATCCTGGTAAAATTCAGGATCTATGGAGTTCCCACATTGTTCTCTCTCATTCCCATTCTGTCTGTGTGATCAAAGACATAAAAGTCCCACAAAGTTCCACCTGGACAAACAGCCCATGGGCGTCACCCCAAAGTCCTTTTTCTCTGTTGTGTAAATTCTGCAGCCTTCTAGCAAGAGGCAAGTTTCTCATTAATAACACTGTTTCAAACTCTCAGGCAATAGATTGAAACTGCCTTGAGGTCACTCATTCTTAAACTTGCTTACCTTTTTCCCAGGGCAAGCAGCCTTCTGTGGTTCTGAGCTAAGGTATTCCTAAAGTCCTGAAATGTTACTGAGCCCTAAATTCTATATATGCACATTCTACTTTGAACTGTAGAAACTACACATGCATTAAAAAAAAAGTTGGAGAAAATACATCCAAAAGATCACAAAAATTTGTCAGAATGTTAGAATCATAGATGACTTATTTTCCTAAAGCTTTAATCTCCCAATGGTTATACTGAATTTTTTCAACGTAAAATGGTAGGAGAGTGTCTCGAGATCCTCGCCATTGATCAAAACTCCCTACAAAACCACAATATTTCTTCTATTTGATCTTTGTTTTATTTTCTCCCATTCATGTCTTTCTCCTGTCTGGTAAAGCTACTTGTGGTTTCATGCGTCTGTCTATCCATCGATCCATCTATACAACCGTCCGTTTCCCGTTCCTGCCTTGGAGGAGCCTAGTAGGGGAACCATGAGCTGCCTTTAAAAAAAAGAAGGAAAGAAAAAAAAGAAAGAAACACTCAGTAGCAGCCACAGGCTCTAATGTGAGAAGCTGGAGAAGGTGTCGTTTTTCACTCAAACTGACATTTAAGCTGTTTCATAAATATGAAATCAAACTTGAGGGTCCAGATGGGCTGCCACCCCCTCCGCCTTTTGCTGGAATGACACGCTATTTACCAGCCTCAGAAAGAGGGGCTGCGGAATGAAACTTTCCGAGGATGAGTCACTGAGGAAAATGATTGATGAGTGATGAATGAACCGGTGATTTTTTTTTTCCCCTACAAAAATCAGGAGAGAGTTTCTGCACACTGGACCACGATCACCACCAGTGCACACCACAGCCACAGTCAGACTGTGGCAAGGAGCACACACTGTGAACGTGCTTCCCGGGTGCAGCGCAGAAAACGAGGCACAGCTTATCACACACCCACGTGGATGTGAGGCATCTCGAAGTGGGTTCTTTCATCCTGGGAGATCTGGAAGTAGTCGTTCTGTACCCTACGTCCATCATAAGGAGACACACAATACAAGCTCCAAGGACAAGGTGTGTGTTCTTCAAATCACGGTGTGTTTACAGTTGCACTACTCCATCCGTGGTTCCCCGGGGTCCCATTTGGAGGTAGCAGTGATGAACATTGTCTACTTCTTCATAGGGCTGTGGGCCTGGAATTGGTGAGAAAAGCCAGGAATTAGGGAGGCCCCACAACCCCTGTAGCAATTCCGAGCCACACTCTGGCCAGGTGCCCCCTTAGCTGTGCTGCAAAGCTTCAGTGTGCTTCCAATTTAGGGGATGAGATGCAGATCCCCATTGTTCTGGAGGTTTCTCCAGTGTGCATTGGCGCTGGTCTCTGATTTCTCTTTGGCGTCCCAGTTTTCAGAAAAACAAAGAGACAACCCTGCTTTATTTTATAGCAATTGCTGCAAAGAATCATGGGAATATTTTTTAAAAAATCATACTTCAGTTAGAGAAGAGAAATTCTATGAAACATCCATAATTTCATATCATCTTCATCATTTGAAACACAAGAACTTGGAAGTCATGTAGTGTGCCTTCTTCTGTGAAAACGGGATGGTGATTTGCAGGCCTAAATAATAGCTTTCAGTCACACATTCCCTTGAATGGGTAAAACAGACTTTTTGCAACAGAAGAGATTCCAACTCTTCTGATCCAGTTCATTGAAGAGACCAGGTTGATATATACCTGAGCATGCAGAGGAGAAAACCCTTGTCACGTTTCAGTACAGTATGGTTCAGGACTAGCAACAGGAGAGAGCTACTCTACCTAATTCTTCCAAGCACTTTTCTGCAAAATAGAGCCCTCAAGATAGAGACTGCAAATTACCACAGTGTCAGAAAACCTATCTTTCTATTCCTCTCTGGACCACCAGCACTGCAGTCTTTGTCCAGGTAGCACACACTCCACCACCCTACTCTGCTCTAATGGCCACACCCATGCCACCTAGGGAATCTTTTTTTTAAATTTATTTTAAAGAGAATAAAAGCAAGCAAAATAAAACAGAACAAAGCCAATCATAACAAACCAGTGTAAGTGACACAGGACTTCAAAACAGTGCGAAATCAACAATGGTTACCATAATGCCTCTTGTTGTGTTCAAAATAGCTGCCCATACTTTCAGACACAGTAGAAATCAAACAAAACAGAACAGAGTAGAACCAATAAAAACAAAACAATGAATGCAATAAAGGACTTCAAAACAAGACAACAGTAAATCCAAAATGGCTGCCATAATATATCTTGCTATCTTTAAAATAGCTGCCCATGCCAACAGATATAATAAAAAAAAAAGCAGAATAAAACCCAAGCCAACAAAACAATGAAAATGATACAGGACTTCAAAACAAGATAACAGGCAATCAGCAATGGCCACCACCCTCAAAAGGAGATCCTCCATAGATGCCACACTGCATACCGTTATCCTCCAAATAGATGATCAGACCACCGGCCCTAGACCTGCAAAATCAGTGAAACACCAAACACCACAAGCGTCAAATCGCATTTCACCTCCATAGCTATGATGGCAGCCTGTGTTTCTCTGGATCAGCTGGTTGCTTATGGGGGGAGGGGGAGTTGGTTCGTTGTTTCCCAGCCCGCGTGCCAGAAGGGGCTGGGGTCTGGCTGTCCCCTGGTGGCTGTGGCCCACATTTGGTGCTGGTTCACAGTGGGGGATTGCTTCTTGTTGATTTCTTGTTCTCTTCCCCCACAGTCCATGAATGGCACTGACTCACAGGAAAAGGCTGGGGTCTGGCACCCACCTAGGGAATCTAATCAGAAACAGCATGCAAACTGAGACGTGTGTTTATGAAGAGGCAGAGTTACATAGCTGCTGGATCATCTGAAGAATGAAGAAGATCCACAGCAAGAATGCATCCTAACAGAATGAGGAAACTGGTAGGAGAGAAAGGAGACAGTGGTGGGGCATAGGGATAAGAATATCTGGGCCAAGCCTATGGCAAACTTTGTTTCTCTCTTAGAGTCTCTGGCTGTCATCTACAATAGTGGCATGCAGGAACAAATGTATCTTGCCATGATTAATTCTAGTAAAAAAATAATTTCTTACCAGCATGTACACTTTTTAAAACGTTGACTCAGATCTTTGTTTTTTAAGTTGATCTGATTATGGTTTATATGAATTTGAAATTTCTAAATGAAAACTTCCTTTGATGGTGCCATCAGATTTCTGGCCTCCTAAGATTGTGAACTCCAGACACGTTGTCTTATCCTTATATGCAAAAATTTGTGGCAGTGGGCTAGAATATCAATGAGGCTCCATTGCAAAAACGGGAGGATGCACATGAATTCAGGGCACATAGAATCAAAATGTAAAGCTGTTAAAAAGTAAACAATGAACCACTTAAGAGGACCTAGTCCCTTTTCTGTTATTTAGTATCCTAATCATTTCATTGAGATACTGGGCCATATGCTGGCAACTTCAAAGGTTTAGCAAAAAGTAATTTTATCTCATGAGTGAATAATTAATATAATTCAATGTAAGGTGAAAAGAATTTCTTAACTGAACACTATGCAGGTAGCCCTGCATTAGATATTGAGTAGGGTTTTAAAAAACTGCTTCCTTGCTATATCTATTTGCTTAGGCAGTAAATAATTAAGCTTTCAGATCGTATTGTAGAAAGTTGTTTTTCTTCTCTTTCATAGAGAAAGCTCCCTCGGAAAAGGAAATATAAATAAAGTGGGGGCAAATGGGCTGCATTTACTATCATAACATAAAATGACTAGAACTGTCTCTAGTCCCACCTGACACGCCCCAAGACACAGGATTAGCTACAGTGGGCAAAGATCAAATACTAAGGGTTTCTCCTGGTGGTAGCATCAACCCATAGACGTTACAGTAATGTGGGAGCCAATTCCAGCTTATGGCTTCAAAACAATCCCATTATTCCAGACATGGTGGGACAGGGGAACAAAACGGTAGCTATCCTGTGATATGGTAAAACATAATAAGCAGCATTAGAAAAATCTTAAGCTTGAAAGCAAAAACTTAGCCTTAGGGCTGGTTTACAAATTTCTTTGTCTAAAAGTGTTCCCAAAATTCATGTGATAGAAATTTAATCCTCACATTATAATGCTGGGAGATGGGCCCTTTGTGGAGGTGTTTGCATGATAAGAGCTGTGCTCCTTGAACAAATTAATGCTACTATAAAAAGGCCCTCTGCCTTCTACCATGTAAGAATGCAGCAAGAAAGCCCTCCCTAGATGTTGGTGCCTTAATCTTGAATTGCCCAGCTTCCGGAACTATGAGGGAATAAATTTTTATTCTTTTAAAATTACCCATCCTCAAATATTCTGTTATAACAGCACAAAATGAACTAAGACACAAGGTCTCTGGAGAATACAAGAAAAAGCTAAGGTTTTAATAATAAGAAATTGGGTATGAAGTGTCTTCAGAACAGGGTAAGAGATTTTGAAAAGGGAGACAGGGACACAGACACAGATAAAGGGGTTCAAAGGCAGGAGGTGGTCTCAGGAACTGGACAGTCCAATCTAGTGACCAAAGGGCAGAAGATTAGAGCTAAGATTAGAACCAAACTATGCATAAATAGTAACTAATACTTACATAACACACTGTATAGTTTTAGAAATTCCAAGGTCATCCAAATAAATTCACCATGCATGTGCCAGGAACGATGGCAGAGATGATCTCATGATTCCAACCTATGGGGGAGAATGTTCAAGTGTGAAAGACTGATGAATAAAAGACAAGAAAAATATAAGTCCTCCTGAACATCGCAGAGTTCAACAGAAGAGAGGCCAACCTCTTCTTGTCTTCTTTCCTTTCCCTTAGACTTTGTAACTGACAAAACACTCACGGGCGACAGGGTTGAGCTGATGATAATGACTTAGCATCATTTCACACACCCCAAACCTGGAATTTAAATTTCCCTCCAAATGAGCATTTGGTTTCTGTCCCACGGGGCTGCATTTAGAGAAAGGGACCATCTTTAAATTCCACAGACTGGGTCCTACCAGGTGGTGCACCAGAGGACATGGAGGTGGATGGGCTCTAGTGAATTACAATGCGAGTGGAGACAGACAGAGCTCTGTGGAAATACTTCATACAAATGCTGGGGGATGAACTAACGAAAAAGAAAAAAAGACAAAACTTTTCCACCTCTGTGAACTCAGGCAGGGTAAGACAGTGAACACATGCGGCTGAGGGCAAAGGGTACCCTAGGAACCTGGGAACTTTGGGTATTTTGAACCCAGTTCCCCTCCACCCCTAACCCTCCATCCAAATGCTCTGTTGCTAAGGCAACAAGATGCTGGCAGGCATATGCATGTGGTTGCTCCCTGCATGCTGTTGCCTAGCAACGATACTCAGCTGAGCCTGGGCTCACTCTCTTTACACCTACCCTGCTCAATCCATTGCCTTGACTTGCTAGCTCCTTTCCCTACCCCCAAGGCAAAGAAACAACAAGTAGAAGAGTGCAAGAGGCTCGGGATCTGATCTTGTCAACAGCTATTGTCAACACGAAGAGGAAACCCAAGTCTAGTTTCACTAGGCTTAACCCCTACCATCTAAAGTTATTAAATGCAAACTGACAATTGTAGCTGAATGGAAATAAAATGATGATCTGAAATACTGAGCATTTGAAATCCAGTTATGGGAGCCTACTCTGTAAAAACAAGAGATGTGGTGATAAGGAAAATACTGACCCAGGGCGGCAAAATTAACAGAACTATTCTACCCTGGGACTGAGACAACAGAAGATGGGAATTAAAAGGAGGAAGGAGGGGAGAGAAATTAAGGAGGAAGAAGTAAATGGCAGGAAAAGAAGAACAATAAAGAGAACAGAAACTTTTCAATCTTAAGAAATAATATACCCTTGGAACGTGACAGTGTAGAAAATGGGAAAAAAAATTGTAACCTTATGTAGACTAGGATCTGATGCATAAAATAATGACAACAGAGCTTACTGGGCTTCTTTAGAAGGAGCTGGAGAAAGAAACTCCAGGGCTATTCCCACTGAAGAGAAATTTTAAATTTTGGAAATGCTTATGGAATGTCAGGAATCTATGTACAACAACAGGTATGTCCAGAAGAGCAGTTGTTCTGGGAAACAGAAGTTCCTCTGAAACCTTGGTGACTTCTAAAACAGGACTTCTGCCAAATGGCAGCACAAAGCCCTCGGTCACTAAGCACAAAACAAAATGTCAGCAGGGCTGGATGCATGAATAATTGGTACACTTTCCTAAGATATCCATGCTAACAAAGGGGCTATGGCATTCTGACCCCATGGCTTAGGTAGATAAGCCCATGTTTGCCTGACCTAGGGCTTACACCAGTAACCTTATCAAATACATGTATTTCTAATACATGTGAGTTCAGGCTTTCTTGGCAAATCATTTTATCATATCATTAACCTCTAAGACAGAGGACCCTTTCTAAATTTTAACAGGGATCAAGTATACCCTGTCTATTAGTGTCAAGACACTGTGTCCAGCATATGAAAAACTGGGCTAATAGTGTAACAGCTTCAGACATCCCCAAATGTAAAGTGTTTATTAATATCATTATTGATATTATTATTATTATTATATCATTATACATATGCTAACAATTTTCCAGAATTACAACCTGGCTCAGAAATCAGGACTAACTACTTCCCTGTGCAGGGCATAAACTATAAAATAGCTTTCCAGCTTTCCTACACAGAGCTATATGATGTAACTATGTTGGCAAACTCTAAAATAATGTAATACATAAAATAATTCCTATAACAAGTAACAATGTAATGTGCAAAAATTACCAACTGTCTCTCAATGTGCATTCTTTCTTCAGTAGCCCCCAAAATGTTAGCAAGCAACTTGGCCACTCAGATTAAGGTCTGGCCAATCAGCGTGAGTGGAATTATGAGATGGCAGTTTTTAAAACATTTTAAGAACAGCTACTGTGCAAACTTTGCATACTCTTTTTATGTTTTCCTCTTCCATACATACTGCGAGGTAGATGAAGCTATTTCAGGTTATGAAAGACTCACAATAGGGAAGGCAAAGTAGGAGCCCAAGTTCCTGAGAACATAGAACAAGGCCACTCTACCAACGCATATCTTCATTCCACCGCATTTCATACAGAAGAAAAGCAAACTGTTACCTTTTTAGACTCTTTATTTGTTAGATTTCATTGTTAATTACATCCACGTCCAATCTTAAGTAATACACGGAGATTATAGTATGGATCTTGTAGCTTAATTTACTAGCCAGCAAGTAATAATTAGAATGACCTGCAGTAGAAAAGAAATCCTCAACTGAAATGAGAATCTGAATTGTCTTAAAATGAGACTCTGTCATCTTTCCTTGGTAATCTCAGGGACTCTTGTTATTTTTACTAAAGATATGATTTTTTGTGCAGCATATAAATTAAGATGTTCTATTCCAAAAAGCAACCATAGTTTATTCACAGGTTAAAAATAAGGTGACCTTTAAAGATCACGTGGTGCTTCCTAGAGGACAGAGTCCAGTCTCCTCCTCTAGAAAACACACCCAAAATGCACACGCAAGAGATGCTGTTTCTAAGAAGTGACATCTCTGAGGCTCTGTCACTGTTGCGCTTATACGAATGGCAAAGCACACCTAGATGGAAATAATGAAACTCATATTGTAAAACAGATGAATGTAAGATATGACTTAATGTCTTTTCAATGTGTAGAGGACATTTCTAATTTAGAAATTTGTGTGATCTGCATCAACTCTCTCCAATAGAAATAGAATCCCAGACACAAAATTTGAGCCACTGATGTCCATTTCTAAATTTTCTGGTAACTAGATTTTAAAAAGCAAAATCTTCACGAATGGCAGTGATTTGCTTAATGTATTCTATTTCACTAAAATACTATAAACATACAATAATACAATCTATAAAAATGTCCATTTTTGTACAAAGCCTTTAAAATCCAAGGCACATTGTCTCTTATGGTTGAATTCAATCCAGGCTGGCTACATATTACACAGATGCTCAGCAACCTTGGGACAAGTGGCTGCTATACAGAATAGCATAGATCTAGATGATGCTCATCAGTTAGTAGAAATAATAACATTGGGACCAGGGATGTAGCTCAGTGGTAGAACACTTGCTTAGCATTTATGCGGCCTTGAGTTTGATCTCTAGCACCATGCAAAAGAAAAAAAATCTACTGATTTTAAAAAAAGGAAGAAGAAACAATACCATCATTGAAATATCTTGAACTTCTAAAGTTTGCCAAGCCAAGCTAAGAGTCCACATCATCATCATAACTTTAACCATAAAAGGTGAAGATGACTATTTGTAAATAGTTTGTAAGTAGCTCCACACAAAATCATTTATTCAAATCTTACCTAGCAGAGATTCTTCTTTTGCCCTAACCTTGTATATACTGCTGCATTTAACTCTACACTGGTTCTGTCTTCTAGAGAGGAGGGATACAGTGACCCAGACCTTCCACAAGGTAACCCGCGCTGTTAGGAATCACAGATTGAGAAGAACACTATCAGCTGATCAAAGTGCAAAGATGGTCTAAGCATTGCATTTCAGTTTCCTTCTGACAACAAATTCATAGGTACTTCCATTTCCCAACGTGTTCCAAGGGCACATACACTAGAAAGCCTTTCTGTCATCAGAAGGAGATATTGAGTACAACTTCTAACTTTTCAAATGTCTACTTTTGGAGCAAAAGAGGAATAGGAGGAGGAAGGATAAGAGGTGGCGGAAGGACAAAGAAGAGGAAGAAATATGTTGTGACTGTGTTGGAGGCAGTCACACGATTTGAGGGTTGACGCTGGAACATGATGCTGAGAAAAATGTCTGCTTCACCTGCCTGCCAGTTTGCAAATTCAAGCATCAGTGATCTATTTCTTTAAGCTAAACCAAGAGTCTATGCATATCCTGTTAAAATGCAAATAACCTTAGAAAGTAAAATACCAACTTACAATTCTTAACTACATTTTAATTCTTTAAATACAAGCAAGTTGGTCAACTCAGCTGGCCCTAAAGAGGTAGACACAGGTTTTCAGGTGCAAAGTTGGGGAGATCTGGCAAAAGGGAACCCCAATCTAGACAGTCGTTAAAGTGATGGCCTGTGAGACCTGGAGCCAGGGTCATGTGAAGCAGCAGAGACTGATGACAGAGACCACCAAAGCCTAACCTTTTCCACTGTCCCGAGCCAAACCTGCCCGGGACCACATGATCTCCTAGCCAGAAAACACATAATAGTTCCTTCTCTCCATTTATTACAAGCTCCTACTTAAACCTTCATCACTTTCCTATGAATTTGCTACTTTGAGATATCTGTACCTCTTGGAGAGAAAAGAATATGACAAGTTACTGTCACTTCAATTTCCATGCTTTATTAGGATCAGTTTTTCTTCCTTAGACCCCGTAAACTTCCAGCTTTCCAGTTCACTTGACCCAATAATAATGAAATAAAGCACTGGCTCTTTGTTTTTTGACAACAAACCCCAGATACTTATGAAAGTTGTGAAAGGTCCAAACGTTGATTTTCAAAAAAATGGATGTTGATCACTTTGTAGCTCATAAGAGATTATTTATTCAGTCATTCAAAAGCAATGATTGAGTTGCTACTGCACACTGACCCTGTGCTCAGAGAACAGCTGTAGATAATAGACGCAATGCCACACATCGGCAGCACAGCCAAGTTCCCACGTTGAAGGGGGGAAACAAAGGAATGCATTGGATCAGAAAATGTAGCTGACTAGCACCTTGTCCCTGTCCCTTTTCTCAGGTTCACATGTCTCTCTCCCCATGTTGCCTTCTTGGGGGAAAATTTTTTATCACCATGAATATAGAAATAGCTGTGCTTCCCCATGAGAAAGTAAGAAATGATAGAAAAAAGAAAGAAAGAAAGAAAGAAAGAAAGAAAGAAAGAAAGAAAGAAAGAAAGAGAAAGAAAGAAAAAAGAACTAAAACCAAAGCTGATTCTAAGTCCCCTTTTCCACTTACAATCCCTGAACATCCTGGAACCCATACTAGATTAGTTCAGCTTTCTGGTGCCTTGTATCGTATACACTTATCCAGGCAAATACAATGGAATAAACAGAACCACTCTTGGGCACAGGTGCCATATCCAGGGTCAGAACAAACTCAGTGTCCTCCTCAAGAGCCACTGAAGCCTGAGGCTCCAGCAGTGACCTCTGGACTAACAAAAAGACACTGCAACCATCTCAAAGTCTCAGATGTACTTATTAGAAGAATAGGTCTCCCACTCATGTGTCTTGATTCTCATTCTATTGTTTTCAGAGATTCTGCCTTCATTTCCAACATATGCTTGTGACAAAAGTAAGGAAGAGGGGGAAAAGGCTCCAGTGTGCTACAAAAATCACATTTGAGAATGCTAATATCCACCTCAAGGTATATTCGTCTTTGGTAAACATGCAGTCTGTTTGCATTTAATTCTTCCACACAACCCCTGCAAGATAGTTAACCAAATTGATAATCGATTCACATGATCTTTGCTCACTCACTTATTAAAACACACCAAACAGTTAATTCCCTTTTCTGTTGGGAGCTCTCACTGGCTCTGTGCAACTTGAATGCTAAACAGCCACTCATGTTCCAGGAATACAGCAGAGCCATTAAATATAGCTGCTTCAAACCATTCAAAGCAAGTCTCAGAAATTAAGGACGATACTGTTCCTTTAATAAAATTGCTTTGGTGACTCTTCATTGATCTGAGGGCCAACATATGATAAAGAAGGCCTGAAAATTTCAAGGGACCTAATTTAGTTGACCAATCCACCTTTTCCATCACACTGTGCACTTGAATAAGAGGAAAGAGGAGAGATTTTGGATACCCTGAACTTTCCCAACTATGATATAAACTTTGGACATGATGTGATATATGATATGACCTTTAGACACCTTGGCCAATACCTTACTGATTTTCTCCCCAAGTGCTCCCTCCCCCCTCTTTCCCGTCTCCCTCTCCTGTTTCTCCCTCCTTCTCCCTCCATCTGTATGTATGTGTGTGTTTGTGTGTGTGTGTATTTACTCATAAGTAGGAGAAAGTCAACAGATTATAAAATTATATAGGCCAATAGCTCATTTTTCCACATGAGGAAATGTGGGATTCAATAGCTCTTTGGTGGCCAAGCTGGAACTACTGGTCGAGTTGTCCAGATTTTACATTGTTCTACTTCCCTTGGCCCACTGGCCTGAGACATTTCATTTCCAAAAACTTGGGTCAATTTTCCTACCTCGGTGTGGGGCAAACGTTAAACTTCTCCTTAACACTCAAGTAATTTTTTTCACTCATTGGGCAATCACTTAAGGAGATCTTTTTGTGTGTCATGCACTATGATAAGAACTCTGGAACATCAAATGTGAAAGAAACTCTTCAGTATGCTGAGGAATAGAAATAGATAATCATACAATTAAATGGCAAATCAATGAGTGGGAATGGAAATATTTACAGAACAACAAAAATGCGTACATGTCATAACCAAACAAGGAAAAACTAAAGCATAAAGCAAGGGTACAATAAACACCAAGTTTATTTGCTCTATATAGTTACCAAATGCTGGTTTATAAACCAACTGCCTCAGGATTTTCTGGGAAGCTTTATTAATCAGAATCTTTGTTTTAAATTGTTCACCAGAATGTCCTAATACACCATATAAGTTTCAAAACTCCAAGTTTGTATCAACATAAGAAAAGACAATACTCCTGTAAAGTTTCATGGACTGTACCGAGGAGATAATATTTGAACTAAGTTTTTAAAGGTAGTCAGGGACTTTAAACAACAAGGCTGGAAGTTACAAGGTAGAAAAGAATTATCATTTTTGATAGTTTTTAATGTGGTAGAAATAGAGCCCATAATTCAAGTTAATATTTAATAAGAAACTTGTAGGGAACTGTTTTAAAATGTGTGGTCCACTAGGAGAGAGACGGAGTGGCCTGTGACTGGAAGTATTCAAGCCGAGTCAGTTGACTAAAGCCCCTAGTGCCTTCCCACTTGGCCAGATCTTCCCCATCTTCCACCCTGCCACTGGCATTACCAGTGAGTAAATAACACATATAACAGAGTGCATGTAACACATACCGTGTTCTGGATACATGGATAAATGTATACAACTGATTATTTTCTTCTATAATATTGAGAGCAGACTTTAACCTACCTGATTAGGAAACTGAGATAAAGAAGTGGATCTCACACATTTTTTAACTTAATTCTCAGTTAGTTTTTCCTATAAGACATATTAAAATATTTACGGAATGGCAATGGAATCATTACCAAATATTACCTTGTTGGTTTTGCCTATTGTTTCTGGATTGGGGGTTCTTTTGTATCTCAGGTCTCACAATCCTACACAGGGCACATTCAGAGGAGCCAAGTGATGAGATCTCTTCACACTCTGAAATTGGTGGCACTCTGAATGGGAGGATTTCTGCAAATTTACTAAAAACAAATTGGGGTTACCGAAAGCACTAAAGCAGTTCACTTGTCTTGGGAGATAAGCTCCAGGGAATAAAAGGGAAGCTGCCTTTCACGGCACTTACTTCAGCCCAGTAACCAGTTGTGAGCATCCCCTCTGGGCCCAGAATACAGAGTCACAGAGTTGAGCAGAGCATGACTTTATCAACAAGTTCCCCATCTAGTACCAACTATGGCCCTTCTCCATTGGGTATCTACACCTCTAGCCAATCAAAAACAGGCTTTCCCCTTTCACACTAGAGAAATATTTGTTCTATTTCCAACTGCAGGCTGTCATATGCCAAAAGTGGCTCACAGAATAGATAAAGCAAATACATATTTAATGTTATCTATAAAAAAAAAGGTTGATTTATCAGTGCTTTTCAGATTCCTTAGCCAACCCAAGATGTACGAACCAAAATAAAAAGAGAGTGGCCCATTCTACAGAAGGTTTAAGGGTGGAGATATAAGAAAGTGACAGGGCATTTGGAAGAAAAGCAGTAAGAGACTCGAGCTCTGCACTCCCCATGCAGAGTCAGGAGGCTTCAAACACCTGTTCCTTAGTCACTGAAGCCATGGCCGTTTAGTATCTTCCACTTCACCTCCCCAGCTACACACAGCTACCTCATGGCCCATAATCTCATCTCCAGTCAGCTGTACTCTTTGACAGCTCATGTATTTTTTTCTGCAAATGAAGAATTAACAGGTTTTGATCTTTCCCTTCTGCAGGTGTCTGCCATCTATCTGAGCACCAAAGTGCATAACCTAAAATTACAGTATTTGTTTTTGTAAAGATATAAATGACCAAGAAAAAGTGCAAAAGAACTACATTTCCTATTGAATGAGAAAGATACAAATGATTTTTTATTAAACAAAATTAAATATTTTCCAAGCTTGTATCCTTTTCTCTTGAACCTCCTTCAAGTTCAAATCTACTATTAAAAAAAAAAAAAGACCCCAAATTGATTCTAAGAGAATAATTGCTAAGGCGTGAAGGTACCACCCGTTCCTAGAAACAGGTTGTGCCATGGGTCATTCCTTAATTTTCACCCTATTAGGGTAATTTCCTGCCACCATGGGGTTCTCTTTCCTGCAGCAGTTCCTGCATGCTGGTATCCTGACTCCTTCACAGCTGCTTTGTCAGAGCAGAAGCGAAGGAGACCGTTAACATCTTTGTGGAAACAGATGCAACAGTGCCACTTTTCCATCAGCCTGCACCTGAGTAAGGACAAGGGATGGAATCAAAACCGTGGTATGAAAGACCTCATCACTCCCAAGAATCTGGTCGCTGCAACTATTTTACCTGCAGAGACACCATTTATAAATCTGGTGTCCTAAAAGAAAACAATTGACAGACGAACTGGAAAATACAATGTGCCAAAACATTCAGCCTTCCCAAATTAAACAATAGACTGTAAGTTTAAAAAGAAAGCACATGAGAGCCCAGTGAAATTGATACTTTTATATAATCCTGATAGGATTGTAAATTTCAACAAACTTTCTGGAAAGGAATTTATTGCTTCTTTGTTTGGGGGGGTTGGTGCCATTTTGTTGTTGTTGTTGTTGTTGTTGTTGTTGTCATTGTTGTTGTTGTTTGAGACAGGGTCTCACCATGTAGTCCAGGCTGGCCTTGAACTTGTGGCAATCCTCCTGCCTCAGCCTCCCAAGTGCTGGAATTACAGGTGTGCACCATTATGTGTGGCTGGAAAGCCATTTAGCAATAAGTACTAATGTTTGTAAAAATATCCATGCTTCTTTTTTTTTTTATTTAAGCGGGAAAAAAAAGACACATATAACAAAGACAAAAAACAAAACAGACAAACAAACAACTAGAATAAATGCATAACAGTAACATTACAAGTTTACAAAACACGATGATAGAAACTTGACAGTGGTTGCAATATTGTGTATCATTATCTTTAAAATGGTTGTTTATATTAATAGATATAGACATGTAAAATTGATCTAATCATATGAGTGTTAATTGTTCTTTCTCAATAACGAATATATTCAGCAGTGTGTTCGTTTTAGTTATCTTACATATACATATATACAGATTTATATCTTTTCCTTTTCCCTTCCCTCTTTCCCCCTTTTCCCTTCCCAGTTACTTTTGCTCTTTGAGCTGTTTTTTACCCTTACATAGTATTTATTATAGATTTTGGATCATATATACTTTTTCAATTTCTTACACTAGGGAGACAATAAGGTATTTACACATGTGGGTTTGATTTATTTCACTTATGAGTATGGTCTCAAGTCGTGACCATTTACTTCCCATTCAACCCAGTTATCCCTCTTCTGGGCATTTTCCCAGAAGAATTGAAAACATCATACCACAGTGATATCTGTGCACCCATGTTTATAGTAACCTGATTTGTAATAGCCAGATCTTGGAAACAACCCAAGTGCCCATCAGTGAAAGACTGGATAAAAAAGATGTGGTATTTTTATACAATGGAGTACTACTCAGCTATTAAGAATGATTGTATTCATGCTTCTTGATCCAGTGATTCCATTTACTGAAATCTAACCTAAGAAAAATGTTTGGCGGGCGTGGTGGCGCATGCCTTTAATCCCAGCACTAGGGAGGCTGAGGTACATAGAGTGTTGTGAGTTCGAGGCTGGCTTGGGCTACAACGCGAGCACAAGGCCAACCTAAGCTACATAGCGAGACCCTGCCTCAAAAAACTAGGGTCGGGAGTTTGGCTCAGTGGCTTAAGCGCCTGTCTGGCAGGCGCAAGGTTGAGTTTGATCCCCGGTGCCAAAAAAAAAAAGAAAGAAAGAAAGAAAGAAAGAAAGAAAGAAAGAAAGAAAGAAAGAAAGAAAGATGTTTTGAAAACAAAAGTAGAAAAATCTGTATTTATACATGAATGATTGAATAAATTTATTCCTCTTAGGGAAAGGAATACTAAAGAGATTCTAGATCAACAACCAGCCCATAGGTGCTCAGTGCTGATTGTATAGAAATATACAAAAGTGGTTGTGAAATAAACTTTTAAAAATCTGACATAAAGATGCATGCATGCCTAACAAATATGTATAAGGAAGATGTCAATTGCCTAAATTTTCAATAGTTTAAAATTTTCATGCTGGGGTAAAAATATGAAAATAAGTGGACCAAACTATCTCTCTGTATGTCAGTTCACTTAGTTCCCCACCAGACTGTACAGTGTAAAAATTTATTGCCTTCTATTTCTCATTCAAACCAGCATCATGCTAAAAAGGAAAAAGAGAAAGATCACAAAAATAAAGGAAGAACCCAAGGGTTTAGGGACACACCTGGAAGATGGTCAGTGCAAAATCTTTGCACTGCAGGTGGACAGGACAAAGATAAAGCAGACCCTACTGTTGGACAATTCCAGTTTGGAAGCTGAGATGCCAGTGTAGACACGGGCAGCTCCACATGATGCAAAGTAAATGTTAATAGAACCCTTTCTTCAAGACCTCAGAATCAGCTCTAGAAATGGGACACCCAAGTTTGATTCTACGGAAAAGCTCCTTGGCTAAGATCTAAAGAATACCTTTATTTCTGGAATTTCAATAAATCACATTACTTCTGTCTGAATCAGTTTCCTCATCAATAAAATGAGCACAACAAGCCCTCCTCCAGCTACTTCACAATGCTACTAATAAGGACCAAAGGAATTAGTATACTGGCTTCTGATCACCCTGTATTAACCATGGCGTGCCACATACAGATAAGGATGAGCTACCTGAAAAGTAGCTCATCTGAAAAAGAGAACACCAAAATTGCCGCTTTATGGATTATTCTAGAGTTACCAAATGCGAGACCTTTGCAATCAAAAATCACAGGAATTTTTACCTTTGGGACAAACACCATGTTTACAAGGAAGAAGGTTTTATGAAATGATAAAATTCACACACAATATGTAAGTAGTTGTGTTATGAACAATAGTTTCAGAAGTCAAAGATCCCATTTACTTTCTGCCTTAAATCCAAAAACACTCAGTGCCACTGCCGAGCTGCTCTTTTCTACCAGTGACATTAGGGCCCAGTGGCTCACAGTTAGTAGATGTGAGCGAGTTCAATGATGAATTCCCAGAGGAGCCTCCACAAAGAGAAATACGTTATATCTGAGACACAGGAAGTAACATGGAGTCAGTGACCTACGCTTAAACTAGGCACCTTTCAAGTCGTTGTCCTTGGAAACGTGTTGTTTTCCTCTAAAGATCAAGGCTATCTATAAAGCTTACCCTCCCACAACCTCCAGAGATAGCTGAGAGAGACAAAGGGCGCTTTGAGCAGTGTAATTCCAGGCTAATAAGAGGCACGCAGTTGTGGAACGTGCACTGCCCAAGAAACCTTGTTAGAGCACCTATGTGGTATTGGGGCAAACCAGAGAGGCAACAAACAAGCACCCTGGATAGATTGCTCCCTGGAGGCTAACATCCTGCCATCTGCAGAGCAGCAAATTAAGAACACAGAACCATAGTTCATGAGGTACTGCATTTAAAATCTAAATTTTAAGCAGTCATGAAAGAGTGAAAATTCTTTACTGTTAAAGTAAAATTAGCAATACAAAGAATTATCCATTGTGCAATAGGGTAAAGTAAATGCCAAAGTATTCCTACTTCCACTGAAAATGAATGAGAACCCCCTTCACCTAAGCACCCACCTCCCCTCCCCTGGCCTATGCATCATTAGTGATGCTGACTCCAAGCTCACATATCAGGCAATAGCATGGGAGCTGGGGTAAGCGGCAGGCAGCACCCCTGGCTACAATTGGTGCAGAAATGTTCACTAGGCCCATGTCAAGCCCACCGAAGCCACAAAGATTTACTTAATTCTAAACCATTCATTTGGAAATATCCAGTGACTGTTTCTTTTTTCATTTCCTCTAGAAATGACTAAAAGAGTGGCTGTAATGAACTTGAGAACCAGAGAAGACCTTGTAACAAAGTGAGGTTCAAGGAGAGGAAGGAAGGCAGGAAGAACGCCCCAGTGATGGTGACACCATTTGGATCCACCCGCACCGATAGCCAGGTCCTTGTCAGTGTTTAATTACATGAAGCAGACACACTGGACCCAGCCATCGAGTCACTCTCAATAGAAAGCCCCTAACGGAGACGGAGATGCCTCGGAACCAGATCACAAGTTGGAAAGGAAGGTGCCCACAAGGCCTAAAGAGAGAGATTTTTCTTTACTCTTGGTCAAGTACTTTTTTCAGTTCCCTAAAAAAGAGAAATCAGACTTGAATAAATTTTTTGGAAACTTTGAGTCAGTGCTAGTTTAAATTTACTTTTCCCAAGCAACACCTCTTACTGCATTGAACAGTGATGGGAAATCTTTCAGAGACTGAGTGTCAAAACTGCAACCCAAAACCAGTTATTTATCGCCGAGTGCCAACATGGAGGTTTTAGTGTTGAAAAAACAACTCATGCACTTGCCTTACAGGCCAACACAGAGGGCCCTGCATGTCTGCTGCAGCATGCGTCACACTACATTATAACATAGTGTAAAATAATTGTCTGCAACTGAATTAGGCAGGCCCCACTGCTGAGCACCAATAACATTCTGATGTTCACAGGTAGCCAGGCCCCATGAATTGTTCTTTTTGAAATATGACATCCATTTCTATGTGCTATATAATAAATTAGCAGAAAATTCACCCATCAGTGTTTTGACTATGAATGTAAAAAATTTTTAACTGATACATTGAATTATTAATATCTAAGTTTCACTTAAATATTTCATTTGAAGCTAAGATGTAAGAAACAAAACAAGATTTCAAAAACGCCCATTCCCAATTTGTGTCTAAAGTTCTCTGCTTTACATAGCAACTTTCAAGAAAAATCTTCCCTTTTCTTTCCTTTTTCTATCTAAAGTGCATTAATATTACTGAAAAACTTACATTCCTTATGACCTTTGAGAAAAATGCTTGGCTATTAAAAGTCCTTTATGATATCTCATATGATTGTCTAAAATCTGGCCCATACCTTTAAGATATGCACAATCTAGTTGAAAAGCAAGGATTCCCAAGAAACAATAGAGAAGACTGGTTCTAAAATGGAGATCAGAGACTATAAATTCTGCCAGAGGCCAAAAGAGAAAACATCATGGAGACTAGACATACGGGGAAGTTTTGCAGAAGACATAGGAATTTCTGTTGACCTTAAAGTATAAGTTATAATTACTGGAGAAGAAAGAATTCAGAAGGAAAGAAACTGTTGAACAATTAAGAGGAAGAAAGGAATAGCTAAGGCGCACAATAAGGACAAAGAAGAAAAGAGAATTTGTGAAGGGATTTGTAAGTATGGTTAAGTATTAACCATATTAAAGTATTAAAAAGTGAAAATTTGATGAGTCATTGCAATTAAACTTCTAGAAGATGTAAAAACAATGTGAATGAATAAACTGCATCAGGTGTTAGACTAAACATTATTGACAGGATTTGAATTAGACTTCAGAACAAGAAAAAAGGTTAATGTTGACTATCTCAACCCTTATATTTGGGAAGCCAGATAGGAATCAATACATTTTTCAGGGCCACCTGTAAGTATGAAAGAAGTATGGAAAAAAAACAATAGTCATAATTAAGACTGAGTTTACTGCTGAGAGGTACATTGCTAATCATACTGCATACAAATAACATTTCATTGAATAAACCTTCAAGGTAACTATGATATCTTCACCTTAGGATTGAGGACATTGAGACATAAGACTATTAAGGCCCATAGTCTACTCCAATAGCTGTTAGAACTGATGCATATGTAGTGAGAAAGAGACACAAGAGATAGAGGAGAGAGAGAGAGAAGAGAGACGCAGAGACAGAGACATTACAAAACACCTACAGTTACACTTTTGACTGTTCTTCTAAATATATATAAGGATTGGATTAAGTTGTACATGGAACAAAAACAAGCAAAAATTAAAAGTAATTTTAAAAAGAACAAAGTAAGCCCTAAGGTCTAAGTATGAAACTTACTGGTTGTAGAGAGGTAGATCAAGGATATGCAGGAGACACAGGAAGCCAGGATGGGAGATGAACAGGCAAGTTATATGTTAAGGAGCTCTGAGCAGTAGCTATATGTCAACTTTCTGTGTAAGTAGCTCCTCAAAGTACAAAAATATTTCAAAATTTAAATAACATGCACTATCATGTGAGTGGATATGTGGGAAAATAAAACAGTCCAACATATGTCCCCACCTATCTCTGCCACACAGTTCTCCTTGATCTCCTTTCATAGCCAAAAAATGCAATGCCGCAGGTGAGACAAGAAAAGCACCAGCTGGATTAAAGGGACCCTTGTTTACTCTCTGCCACACGGCCATCTGTCTCACACCTGGCAAGGAAAAGATGGGAACCAGAAGAGGAGATAGAAAGGGGAAGAGAAGTTAGAAAACCAGAGCAATTAATTGTTTTATGTTATCTTAAAACAAGTCAACCAGACGCACCTCCTCCAGTTCCTAGCAGGCTGCCATCCCGTATAAGAATAAGCGTAGTGAGTCTGTGATAATGTCACTAGAGGAGCTACTTACGCAGAAAAGGTTATGTTACACAGAAGTTAAAAGCAAGATGTGCTGTGAGTAAATCTCAGTGTAGATAATTAGCTCTTGCAAAATTAAGTTGAATTCTATTATATTAATGGTATTTCAACATCAAAGTGTAAATAATAAATTCAGATACTGAAAAGGGCAAAAATAACCCCAAATGCTCAGACCAAACCACCCTACTTCCTGAAATTTGGGAAATTTAGACTAGTTTTGATTGCAATTATTTTAAATCTTAACAATACTTTCTGGGACAGTGTAGGCTTTAGGCAGTAATATCCTAATGGCACAAATAAAATCCTTTTTATGAGATTTTAAGTTGGATATGCAGGGTAGGGATTTTTTTTCCAGTTGCATTGATCATTTGAACTCTAGGGCTTCTGATGCCAAGGGCACATATTTTGTTCCTCATTAACTACAAGAAAGTGAAGATAGTACAGTACTTATTTTAAAAGCATTTTCTGAAGGTTGAATATTTTAAAATGGTCATTTTTGTCAATTTACACATGATTTCTTCTATTTGCATGTAATTTCTTAAATGATGATTTTAGATGGTTCTGCTTTTAGTAATAACCTTGTATCAGGGTAAAGAAAAATGAGAGGGAATTTGAACATGGTAAATTTTTATGTTGAATTGGACTTCCAGCCAAAGAATGTAATTAGAGTTTAAAAATTACATCATAATCCGTTGCAATTGGCATGGATCTGTGCAAACCTCAATGGTAACAATCTGTATATACCACCAGAATGATTTTGTTTATGGGATCTTTCCTAGCATTTTTCTTGTTGATAGACTAATTGTTTTTAACTGGAGAAATGCCTTTATTGTGGTTAATTTCAAGCTACCATCTTGATGTCACTGAACACTGGGTTGGGAAAAAATGCAAGCAACTAATTTTTATGAGCCACTGCAAGATGCCTCTAGCATACCATCATGTAGAACACAAGTTCTGGAATTAAAGAGCCTTAGTTTGCAAACTATGTAGGCACTGTGATTGTGTATTAAGTAGATATCTCTCTTCGACTCCATTATCTATAAAATTAGAATTAAAACTTGTAATTTACCACATGGGAGTCCTGAGAGGGTCAAATAAGATATAATGTACCTTGCACAATGACCAACAGGGTGGATGCTCAATTAATATCAGTTATTATTATTGTTACAGTCATTGCCACTGTTGTTATGATTAGTTTTGTTGATTATGTGTTTCAGTTTTGGATTAGAACATAAAGTCCCTACTATTATTATCAGTTTATGGAATGATCTTAAATGCATTACATGATCTTTATAAAAGTTAGTATCTTCACCACTAAAATAAATCTCTGAATTGTATTTTTTCCTTCAAATTCTGTAAAAACATACAGTGCAGATGAGAGAGACAGAGACAGAGACAGAGACAGAGACAGAGTGGGCAGAGAAAGTAGGGGATGGAATGAAAGCGATGGCCCTATGGGTTGGGCCACCGCTTTAAAAGTCACTCAGGTGACGAAGTCAGAAAAGTTGAGGTCCAAGGATAAGTTTTTCAACCCTCTTTCCTTCTAGAAGCTTCAAGAGCACATAAACTAGGCCTTGGGCTCACACTATACTTTTAAGTGAATCATTTCATCAACTTGATAAAGAGTAAGAAAAGAGATTTAAAAAAGAAAGTTTAGAACTTGTGAAAGGAAGATGATGTGTCTTCCCTTTGCCACTAAATCCAAGAATGAAATAAAAGGGCAAGACTGTTATTGCCCCAAGGGCTCTGACCATGTCCTGAAAAGATGACGTGACCAATCCCAAACTACTTTCCTTCCCTGTTCTTTATTTCTCTAATATGGAGACACACATACACACACCACACACAATCTTAGCTCATGTGTAGTGCACACACAATGGACAGCAGACTGATCACATGGTATACGACCACACATTTGTTTGGGGAGTGACAGGACACGGAGTGGATTTTAAGTGAAATCTTAAAACTACCTAGTTCACTCCAGACTACAATAGTAAAGCCATACCTGCTCCTTTTTAAGGAAAGATGGAAATAACTGGAAGGGAAGTGAGAAGGGAGATGAGGACCAAATGGAAGTACCAACCTAAAATGGGTGGGGAAAGAATACAAAAATGGAAATTTTTTGAGGGTTATTTTTTTTTTTGAGGGAAGGTTGTCTATTTGCTTTAAGAAAAGCAGTGACAAGAACCACTAGAAGAGATATAATAAAAGAGAAGTAGTTATAAATTATGAAAAGGGCAACAAGAGGAGATGGAAGGAAATGGATAATAGGAATTACTGATGGTTGAATTTCTATTACACTTGTTATTGCAGCCTCCAAATGCCAATTATGAGTTTATCAGTAGACGTGCATAAACTCTGAGTATAGGACTTGTTGTAACCAGTAAGGACTGAGAAATGGAGATGTTCCCTTTTTAAAAATAAAATTTGCATTCAAATAAACCTAGAAGGCAGGACAAAGACGAGCTGCATGCTCTGTCCCATTTGCAATCCTGAAAGTTAAGAATCAAGTAGCCAGAATATTCTGGACAGATTAATCTTTGCCAGAGTCTATATAAAGATGAAAAATGCAAAATTAAAGAGACTCTGTCACTTAAAATAAAGAGTAATTACTTATGAGAGGAAGAAAACCAAGGAAATTCTCTGATTTAGTGAAATTCATTGAAATGAAAAGATTTTCTAGAAGATCTGTTATATGAGCAGTAATTCCCCAAGACCCCAGACACTGTATTTGACTGGGACCCTTGATCAACTCTTGTTAAGTTTGTTGTTCCTTCTTATCATTGCTAACACAGGATAAACTTTCTACCCCTTGACACAGTCATTAAGAAACACACTCGACTTCTTTAAATTGGGCTCCAGATACAGCACCAGATGATTCAAGACTCATCTAAACCTATCTTTGGAGTCTGGAAGGTAATATTTGTTTACTGCTTAAAACAAACCATTTGCAAATAAAATTATCATCTCTGAATCACAACACTATAAAAATGTTCTTCCTGGATAAAATCGAATGGAAAATTAAGTTCTGCTTCCATCAACCTGGGACTATCCTTACAGTCAATTGAACTACCTTGGTGAAGTGAGAAAGCACACGCTGAAACACAGGTAAAATTAAATATATCTTTTGCCTGATTTATTCCCAAACACCCCACTACTGAGGTTTAGCTTTCACTTTCTACTTCACTTTGACAGGGATCTAAGTGGTTTAGGCCTAAATTCATACCAAGACATGGACCAGTTAGAGCCAATGGACAAAATAAGAATTAAAGAAATAGAAGCCAAAAAATTAAGGGGAGCAGAGAAGAAAGGTCCAGGGCATCACTTTCATGATAGCCAATAAATCCATTGGCTCAGTACATCTGCCACAGGAGCTAAGCTCTAGGAAAAGGTAAAAATGAGGGAGCATTTCTTCCCCCTTCCTTTAAAATCAGATTACAATGTGCATACAAAAGAACCTGCAAATAGAAATTTAAAAAAATTCCATTAACATGATAATGACATCCTGAATGACCTGAACAAACAAAGGAGATTGGAACTTTGGATGTGATTTGTCTATTGCTTCCTCTTCCAGGTTTTCTGAGTGCCTGACTTGAAGGGTTTTAAAAAAGGCTGCTGTGTCCCTGCTCAATCGGTTTTGTTCCATCTGTCAGAGAGTTCCTACAGGAAAAGTTAATTCAATAGGACACCAATAAAATGTGCTCTTAGATTGTTTTCACTTTCCATTAATTAAAATATGTATATATTAAGAGTCAGCCTCGGTGATACCTCATGCATTGTAGGATAGGTGGAAATGGAAAGGCACTGGAGAATGTGCCCTAAATTGACCCTCCTGGAATCTGTTTCCTGCCTGAAATTAAGTCACCATTAAAATGCTCAGGTACTTGGGCAGGAAGGAGGTCATGCTAAGTATTAACAGCTTTGCTTGAAGGAGACACTCCCCGCTGCATGGAACTGCAGTAAGTCAGAATTGGGTTCAGTGTGAGTATTTCCTTGTGGTGGCCCAGAATTGGAAGAGTCACTAGACAAATACACACGGTCATGACCAAGGACGAAGAGGCAGATGAAGGAGGCTCATGTTTCCCCTCAAATCCAGAAGACCTGCATGGATGTTAATGACATGGAGTCAGACCCAGAAAGAGAAACCAGTAGATAATGACATACTGAATTGGGTAACAGGAAGAGGGGAGTTGAGTGAGAAGACTCCAGGAGTCACAGAGAAAACTGGGGGATTGTGACTCCTGTTCATTTGCACTGGACCCCACAATCAGAAATCCCAGTTTATTCACAGATCTGGGGTAAAGATTTTATAATTAGGAATGTTCCAACACCAACGAAGAAGTCAGTTTAATAAAGCAACGAATGTGCTAAGGCCAGGACATACGTTAGGTGTTGTGAGTCAGTCAGCAAGATGCAGATGGAAAATTCTCAAATGTGGACACAGGCCAGGAAAAGGGAGTTCTGGGTAAAGCTTCCTGATTTCCTGGAGCTAGAGGGTGTCCTCCCTGTCCAAGTCACACAGCAACTCAAAACTAATCACTACGGAAGAAACCACTCCGCCCTAAGAGTCTGTGTGCCACAGGGATGAGAACATGAGGCCTCAAAAAAGACTCCAGAATTTGAAACTTGCCTTTGATCCTCAGCAGCTCAGAGATGGTGGGCAAGGAACACGTGTTCCTTGCTTGACAATAATACTGCTGCCTGTACTGATGCATTCTCATGGGGATTAAATGAATTATGCCTATGCATCATAATTATGTGAGATAAAGCATGTTAACTTTGCTGACTTAGTCATCTCACCATGTATACCTATTTCAAAACATCATGCTGGGCACCATAAGTAGATAAAAATTTTATTTGTCAATCAAATAAGCAAAGCAAAACCAAAAAGATTAAATGAACTAGTAACCAGCTAGAACTGTGCCTGGTACAAAGTAAGCACTCAACCCATGTAGATAATACAATTTCTCCTTAGTATACTTGATTCTATCTTGTGAGAGATAGAAAAGGACCAGCAGTAGAACAGTAGCCACAGGAACTAAAGTTGTTTTTTTTATAATGCCTAATAGCTCTGCGTGTTTTCTGTCTTGGATCAGATTTCTACTTGCACCTTAGTAAGAATAAAGTAGACTCTCTCAATTCAAAATAATTTTTAAAAGATAAATTATGATTTATAAGTTACCTTTTAGACAGCATTATATTATTCAGGATTATCAACTGATTTAATGAAGACTCAAAACTTTTGCCCTCCAATAATGTTAGAAAATTTGTTCTACATGAATTTAGTCATTGAGATCTAAAAGGACAAAATTGAGATCTAGAAGGACAAAAGACAAACTCTTCCTCATATCACCTGCCTGTGTTCAGAAGGAAAGCACACTTTCTTGACCACAAGATGTCCACAGTAAAGAGTTCCTTGTGACTTCAATCATGATGTATCAACTTGAATGAATTAAGAAACACCTAGCAGATTAACAAAGTCCAATTCTGAGAGTGTCTGTAGTAGGCCAGCAAACTAGAGAAGACAACCCGCGCCAGATATGTTTGGCACCAACCAGTATTCTTGTAGACTGGACAGAATAAAAAAAGAAAAGAAAAAGGAAATAGTCCCACTTCTGGAGAATTCCAGTATTCACCACTGCCTTTGGCTTTGTCTGTTTGCTTGCTTGCTTGTTTTTATTTTTTACTTTTATAGTACATGTTTTCAGCATTTAATGATTATATTCATTATAGGAAATTGGTACATGTACATAACACTTCTCAATTCTTCATTTGTTTGCTTGTTTATTTGTTTCTGTTTTGAGACAGAGTCTCATTATGCAGTCCAGGTTTGCCTTGAACTCACTATGTGACCCAGGCTGGCCTCAAATTCACAGCAGTCCTCCTGCCTCAGCCTTAGAGTGCTGGGATTATAAGAGTGTGCCCCCATGGCCAGCTTCAATTCTTTGTTTTCCCTTTCCCTCCACTATCCTTTTATTTCACTAGCATCAGATTCATTTAGTCATCTTATAATACCACACAAATTATATATACATATTTATAAATCAGACTAATAGGCCAAAAACATATGAAAAACATAAGACAATTGTACTAAGTCAAGTAACACTTTTACAAATATTGTTCATGCTGGACAACATTAACTTTCTTCTCTCTCTCATTTTTTCTATTATCTGTCTTTTATTTCATACTTTATTTATATAGTAAGTTTTCTATGTAAAAGAAACCATATGATATTAAGCATACCTAATTTACTTCACTTAACATTATGATCTCAAGGTGCATCCATTTTCCTACAAATAACTCAAGTTTACACTTCTTTATGGCAGAGTAATACACTGTGTATAAATACCACTTTTTTATCCAATCATTTGTTTATGGACATACAGTCTGCATCGAAGATTTAGCTGTTATGAATTGTGCTGTTATAAACATGGATATGAATGTATCACTGTGGTATAATGTCTTTAACTCTTCTGGAAAGATACCTGGGAGGGGAATACCTAGGTCGAATGGAATTTATATTGATAAGTTTTTGAGAAATTTCCATACTGATTTCCATAGTGGTTTATAGTATCAGTTATGGTCTTAACAATAAGGAAGGAAGGTTCCTTTCTCCACACAGCCTTGCCAGCATTTGTTATTGGTTGATTTCTTCATGGTAACCATTCTTTCTGATGTGAGATACAATCTCACTGTTGTTTTAATATGAATTTCTCAAATGACCAGCAATGTTGAGCAATTTTTCATGTATTTATTGGCCATTTGTCTTTCTTCAGCTAAAAAGTGTCTATTAATTTCAGATGCCCACTTTTTATTGAGTCTTTAAAGTTGGTGGATCTAATTTTTTGAGTTATTAATATACTCTTGACATTAATTCTTTGTCTAAGGAGTAGTTAGCAAAAGTTTTTCCCATTCTGTAGGTTGTATCTTCACTATAGCGATGGTTTCCTTTGCTGTGCAGAAACTTTTTAATTTGATGTGACCCCATTTGTTCACTCTTGGTATTATTTCTTATGCAACTGGAGTTTTGTTTAGAAAGTCTGTGCCTACAACAATGTCTTCAAGAGTCGGTCTCCAGATTCTCCAACCTTCCAACACAGACTTGGGCCAGCAATGCTACACTGAGCTTTTAGGCCTTCAACCTTAATCTGGTGCTGCATTCTTGACCTCTCTTATTCTGTGCCTTCTGTCATCTTGAGCTGAGCAGCCACTGGACCCTCTGACTCTCCAGTACACAGATGGGCATTGTGGACTTCTCCATTTCTGATCCTGTAAGTCTGCCTGATAATTCCCTTAAATAATTATACATCTATTTTCCATTGCTTCTGTTCCTCTAGAGAATCACAACTAATATGCTCCTTAAAGTAGTTTACAACTTAGCCTCCTGCCATATTCCTATAGGTGGATCATACCACACAGCAACCACCCGTTCTCCCCATCGCAACTGAAACTAGCCTATGAGCCACAGCAAGGACACTGGCAGAGGGCTGCTATATCCATTCTCACCCCAGTGCAGACCCTCTGTGTTTTAACAAGCTCCTGAAAAGCAACCTCCAAGAGTAAGGAATTTGCCCAAGGTCACACAGTTGGGGAGAAAGTCAAGTTTCCCGAGGCGTTCTTACCAGGATGCTCTCCTGAGTCTCTCTTCCTTGTACCATTTTCAAAAGACAAAACACACCAAAAAATGGCCTTGAAAATAAAATTATGAAAAAGAGTATCAAGTTCTATTTTAAAGCATTTATAGCAAAAATGGCAATTTTCTGCATTTTCTACCACCTAGCATATTCTGACTCCTATATCAACTAATCAAGTATTTCTTCAGCTTTTCCAATGCATAAAACTACCAGATACAATCTGCCTTCTCCTAAGAAAATTCAATACATAAAATTCTGCTTACAAAACAGATAAATCAGAGCTTTAACTTTACAAAAGAATTTGCCACCTAATTTTTTTCCTTAAAAAAACAGATATCTATCCTTCCTGATACCTTTGCACAGTAATTCATTTCACGAAGATTTTAATATACATGTAAAATTTAGGAAGCACAGCAATCGAGATTGCATTCAGTCTCTTATAGAATTGCATCATTCATAATCTTTCTCATTAATTCTCTGTTGTATTCATGATTCTCCAAAAATGAAAATTCCACTTCGAAATACCAGGCAATGCCAAAAGTCACTCCAATCTCTTAGGACAGTGGTTCTCAACCCTGAAAAGCAGCACAGAGAGGTTTTGCTGAAACACAGCTTGCTGTGTTTTATCCCCAAGGTTCCTAATTCAGCAGATCTAGAGTGAGGCCCAAGATCCAATATTTCAAACAAGTTTTAGGGACCATATTCTGAAAATCACTGCTTAAGAAATTACCAGGCTAATGGTAAACAAAATACCCCACCAATATTCTTCCCCTGTTTTCAAACTATGCTGAGATATATATTCTGCTGATACTTGGTGAGGATTGTGATCAAGAAATAGTTCTTTCTTTAACTACATACTTTATAAAAACTTACCACCAACAACTGTGAGACCAACCATATACGAATTCAGAAACAAAAGCAAATAATGGCCTCCCAGTACCTGGTAAATACCAAGATTCATCCTTAGAAACAGAGAAATGGATGTCCTTTCCCTTTGTTTGGGCAAATTTAAGAGGCTACCTTGGGTCCATTCTTCCCATTAAGTCTAAGAAGGTTAATACACAGAGGTCACTATTTCAGTACCTTGATGAGAAGCTTAAAAAAACCCAAAACTATACAATTTTAAAAGAAATGCTGAAAATCTATTATTAAATTAAAACAAATACCACTTTTATGGAGCGCTTATTATACAGTACATAGTATCTCATTTCATCTGCATGATGCTCTTACTCCATAAAAAGGACTAAGCACGTTTCACAAATACATCAGCGAGACAGAGGGAGGAGCCCAGGTAACACTGTCAATAAGTGGCAGAGTCAGGACTTGAACCTACGTGTGAGACTTCGAAGTTCAGGATATCTCCCTTACTCCATGTTGACTGGCACATAAAATGAGGCTTCCCAGAGAATGGCCCCTGAATTCAGAGGCAGAAAATCTTTTTGTTGTCTGTTTGTTCATGGCCTTTGATGGTATATCATTTCCATTGCTGCACACCAAATGAGCACAAACCTAGGGGGCTGAAAACAATACCCACTTATTAGCACACAGTTCTGTGCATCAGAAATCTAGGTGGACACCACTGGATTCTCTGTTTGGGGTATCACAAGACTGAAACCAATGTATCAGCTGAGCTGGAGTCTTAGCTAAAACCTTGGGAAAAATCGACTTCCAAATCCATTCATGTTGCTGTGGTTTGGGTAACTGTTCCCCAAAGGTTAGTCTGTGTGCTCATGGATTAGTCCCCAGCCCATGGTCTGCTGGGAGATGATGGATCATTTAAAAGATGGAACTTACTAGGAGTCATTAAGCCATTGAGGGCATGCCCTTGAAGGGGATTGTGCAACAGCTCCTTTTATTATTAGTAGTAGTAGCTTTTTTAATGTTTCCTAGCCATGAAGTGGTTTTGCTTCACCACATTCTCATACCATAATGCCCTGTCACCCGACCAGAGGTCTAAAACCAATGGGTCTACCTGGTAGTGGACTGGAACTTCTAAAGTTGTAAGCCAAAATAAACCTTTTCTTTTCATAAGTTGATAATCTCAGTATCTATTGTAACAGAAAACTGACTAACATATGTGTCATTGGCAGAACCCAACTCCTTAGAGTTGTAGTACTGAGCTTCACATTTGTCTGCTGGTTTTCTGCTGAGAGTCACTCGCAGCTTCTAGAAACATCTCCATTCACTGTCACATGGCTCACTCCACCTTTTACCCAGCAACAGTGCATCAAATGCTTCTTGTACTTACATCTTTCTGATGATGGCCAAAGAAAAGTATGTTTTAAAGGTTTCACTTAACTGACTTGGTTTGACTCCAGTGATCTCTGCACTCTAGGGACCTGAGACTTTCATCACTTTGCAGAATCCCTTCGTAGTAGTATCTGGGTTGTGTAACTAATGGACATAAATTTTGTAGGAATAGATGCTTGTATATATCATCACTTTCCTCTGTCTAACAGGGAACTTAGGGACTATTTCTCTACCTCAGAAAACACACTGGAGTTTCCTCAATCCCTGAGTGGCCATATGATCACTGACAAGCATGGCACCTGAGAGGAAGAGCAGAAGTCACTCTCTCTTTCATGGAAATTCATCCATATTCTCACTTGAGATTCAGCGAGTAAGGCAAACATCCAAGTTAAAAGAAAATTAGTTTTTTATATGCCATGTCCTTGAGTGAACATTTTATCTATTTGTTCTTTGGATATAATCTTACTCTCATACTACACAGAAGATACTTTAGGAAAGAACTGTATCTTTATCATCTATGTGTTCACAAAAGTTCCTAACACAGTGCACATATTCAGAAGATATTCAGTACCTATCTGATAAATGAGTTAGTGATTTGGCATTTTAATTAAACTGTAGACAACATTACTCATTCTCCATGTAGGAGTTCAATACATTTCATATTCCTTTTATTCATTCTGGATAAAAGCTAAAGAAGATTTTTTTTCTTCTAAAAAATCAAAACCTATATATAAATACATTTATTTATAGTATAAGATGAGTACTTCATGATTATAAAAAGGAGAAATGAGTTTATAATAATATTTTCTTTACAGTTAATCTATAAGAATCTTTTGGATTATAAGCTCAAAGTTTGGCAAGGAAAACTCACTTTTTTTAATTATAGAAAATGTAGAACTTACTCATCTGCATGTTAAAGGGCTTAAAACATTTAGATGAAAGCAGGGCATTCTATCTAATATGTCTATGAAAGCCCCTCCCCACAGGTAGACAAGAAGGACACTGTCATGGCTTGTATTTAGATGTCCTCCCAAAGCCTCACACCTTCGTAGGTGGAGCTCTTCAAAGATGGCTGAATCTAGGATGTGTGAATGTATATTAAGGGTTTGACACTGGAAATAAAGGTGTGTGATAACTAGATTGGTTTAGCATAGTTCCGGGTATGGATAATGGGAAGGCCTAGCCCAGGTGTGGGTCACATTACCTCAAAGGCTCATAACCTAGATGGCATAAAAGGGAAAAAGAGGGCTGTTCTGCTGCTGCCTGCCTACCCTGAAATGGACTCTTTTGCTGTGTCCCTCTGCCATACCATCCTGCTTGGAGCCAGCTGACTATGGACTGGAACCCCTACAAACTGTGAGCTAAAATAAATCTTTCACCCTTTAATTTTGTATTTCTGGTATTTTGTCTCAGCAATGGGAAAACTAAGAAGATTTGGGTATTAGAGAAGTAGGGTCATTTGTGTGACACTACCAGGCCATGTGGTTCATAGAAGTGACGTGTGGGAAGAGTGAGGGAAGTTTCAGAGATGCCAGCTGAAGACGTCCTGGCATGCTGCAAGCTGAACTTGTTGGGGATTTTGGTCAGAGCTCAGAAGACCAGTGCTTATAGAAATGCAGCTGGTAAAGACCAAGTTCAGGAAATTTCACTTAGCAACAAGACTCCATTAACAGTTGAACTCTAGATCATGTATGTTATGCTCTGGATAAAAATTTGTCTGCATTTTGTTCTTGTATAGACATTTTGTGAGACTGCGATTAAGTGTGGCAGACTATTCTGGCAGAAAAAAGTTCAAGGTTGTCTAATGTTGAGGTGGTTGCATAGCTACTGTTGGGAGATTTTAGTCAACTGTACCTTGAAAATAAAGACAATACAGTTCGACAAAATGATTTTAAAAGTTTTGAATTTGGTCAGAGAGAAAGCCCCAGTAAAGTTGTGGACTGTAAAAATGGAACAAAGGGGAACATGATTGCTGAAAAGATCACAAAAAAAAAAAAAGAACAAACAAACAAAAAAAAAAAAACAAAGAATTTTGGAAGAGGACAAATATAAAAGATGGCCTGAGGGCAGGACTCCACTCCTTGTGGCCTTAAAATTGCAAAAGTAAAAGGCTTTGATTTGAGAAGAAAGCCCTAGAGTAGCATGTTCCAAAATGGCAGCAGCCTAGGAATTTTTTTCCTTGGGACTTGGTTCATAGAGCTCAACAATCCATACACTCAACCCCTACAGCCAGGAGGGAAACATGTCTCCTGCTTAGCTGGTGGCTTAATTTGGCATCATCCACATGGTGCTGGTTTTAGGTACCTGCAGAATTCAAGAGTTGTGGAGTCAAGAAGGCTTCCACCCAGATTTCAGAAGAAGGCCTGGGAGGCCAGGCAGCGTGCCTCTGGGAGGACAGTGTGTGAAGTTGTGAGTGAGAAACCAAAGCTACAGTGGAGACTCCAGAATGTTAGAGATTCTGGGAACCTGGGGTGTCTGAGGAAAACTGCAAGGAGGGAGCACAGCAGGCCCAAGAGAGAAACTACAGAAGCTATGACAACCAGAAGTTGGAGCTTGTGTCTTGCCACTATTACCCCAAATGCTGAATATGAAACTAAGAGACTTAATGTTTGCCCTGCTAGATTGTGGTCTTGTTTCAGCCTCATTCTTGTCTATCTTCTTATTGTTACCTTTTTAAATGGGAACATTTACTTTTTGTCACTGTATGTTGGAAGTACATAACTTTCTTTTCATTTACACAGGGCTCACAGCTAAGAGTTTGCCTAAAATCTCAGAGGAGACTATGGACTTGGACTTTTCAACAATGCTGAAGATGTTAGGACTTGGGCAACTCTTAGAGATGGACTAAAGGTATTTTGCATAAAGGGATGTGCATGAGATTCTTGGGGGCCAGAGTGGAATGTTATGGCCTGTATCAGGATGTTCCCCACTCCAACAAGGCCTCATGCACTCATAGGTGCAACTTTCTGAACGTGACTGGATCTAGAGTGTGTGAATGTGGATTAAGGGTGTGATACTGGGATTGGTGTGATACTGGGATTGGTGTGATAACTAGATTGATTTAGCATAGTTCTGGGAATGAATAATGGGAAGGCCCAGTTTGGGTGTCGGTGGCACCACCAAGAGTCTTCCACCCTGAATGAGATAAATGGAAAAGAGAGGCTTGCTGTTGCTTCCCTGCCTGCCTACTCTGAAATAGACTGTTTCTCTTCTGCCATGACACCATGCCTTGGAGTCAGTCAACTATGGACTAAACCTCTGCAAACTGTGAAATAAGTGAGCTGAAATAAACCTTTCCTCCTTTAACTTCAGGTGTTGAATATTTTATCCCATCAATGAGAAAAGCAGCTAGGGGAGACACTCATCTGGAGATGTGGCATAGTCCATGGAAGAAGCAATTTCTTCTAAACAGAGAGTTTAAGCTTGCACAACCTACAACGAATTAGATATTTTTCTGGGTTTCAAAAATTCTCCATGGTGAGTCTGACATTGTGCTTGTTACACTACAGGGTGGTTTAAGCACCTCGCTCAGTGGTCTTGGAGCCACATAAGTCATCCTGTACGGGAATGCCCAGCTCGGTATACTTCTTACCAACAGGCAACGGCCTGAGGACTTAACACTGCAGGAAATCAGTGTCTTCGTCTGTAAAATGGGCATAGTAACACTTAACCTTTTAAAACCATTGTAAATACTAGAGAAAATGTAAATAAATCATTTTACACAATAGCCCACTAAATGGTTGCCACAGTTACTGTTTTTTGTAGACACCTATCACCAAGTGACAAAATTCTCCCTTAAGTGTGAGCTATATGTACACTGAGTTTACCCACTGTCTCAGGCCTCATCATTTTTCTCATCATCTTTTTCATATTCACTTAAATCTCTGAAGCTTCATAATTCAAAGAAAAAATATAAACTTTGATAACTGTTCTTGAGGGATATTCCTGCAACAATATATACAGTGTGTGTGTGTGTGTGTGTGCACGTGTGTGTGCGTGCGTGTGTGTGTGTGCATGCATTGTGTTACTCTGCAATGGAGTGGGGACAATGGGAGGACATTGTCTTAGGATCTTTCTGTCTCATTTTGATATTCAACACTTGTGAAGGAATAATAATGGTCATCAGGACTATTGCATACATATTCTACATAAAAGAATAATCCAGTTGGTGTTACAAAGTTCCTGGTCTTAGAATTTCTTTCTGCTTCAGCTGATATATAGTGTAAATCTAAAACTTATTTAAAAACCTGTCTGGGTAAGACAGCATTTAATTAATCTTCTCTTAGTTTTTATACTATATGGTACCTGGAAGATGCAAGATCAATCACCACTGTATTGTAATGTCGAATTGTGAGACAGAAAGATAAATGAGCTATCAAGTTTAGCATTTTGATAGCTAAGTTAATTTAACTAGCTCCAGAACATACTCTAGATTGGTGGATAAAGTTGTGAGCAGGAGCAATTGCATGTTACAACTGAGAATGTGGCACGTTATTAAGAAAACAGGGATTTGCTACTTACTCTCTGTCCTTTATGGAAATTTAAACTCAAGATCATCAGAGAGGTATAGCTAGGTGATAAGGTCACATTGCTAGTTTTGTCAGACTAATTAAGGCAGTTTTATTAATTAAAAATTTTAATTGAAGCCTGGTGACAAGGTCTGGACTGATCTGAAGTTTCCCTCTGCAGGATCCATAAGGAAAAGTGTGGCCTAGCAAATTAAACTAAATTAATGCTTCAGAGATCTTGAGTAGACTTTGTTTCTGCATGGGACTTCCAGGAGTTTTTAAATGAATTACATTTCAAATTGTGTTTTGTAATAAATGGAATTTGGAATTGGTTCTTGTCTCTGGAGGAAAGATGCCCCCCATCCCTGGATTATCCATTCACACAAGGATGTTTCATCAGGAAGAATAAGAAACTGCCAGTCTAGCTCCTCAGAACTGCCCATCTAGGTTGTAATAAAACTTCAAACAAAAGAAAAATGTTCCAGAAGTCATTGGAAAAGTATTTAGATATGCTAATAACTGCTATTAAGGAATATCAACTTTGAAATGTCACATCTAGTCAAATAGGCAACAGTAAATGGAACAGTTTTGCAAGTTTTCTTTCCCTTAAGAGATAATGAAATCAAATTGCTATGAAGCAGAAAAACCAACCTCTACCTAGCTTCTACATTTACTCTTCTCTAACTAATCTATACTGCAGTACATTTCTCAATGTCTTTCAATCATTTGTTCATTAGTTCTTTAATAAACATATATTATCTAAGCTACTTCTCTTGTTGCTGAAACAAAATACCCAAAACTCACAAGTTAAAAGAGAAAAGGTTTATTTCAACTGAGAACAGTTTGTAGAGGTTTCAATCCATAGTTGACTGGCTCAAAGGTAGGGTGGCCTGGTAGAAAGGCATGGCAGAAAGGCATGGCAGAAGAGAAACAATCCATAGCATAGCAGGCAGGAGGTATCAAGCAGCAGCAGCCTGACTTCCACATTTCATATCCCAATCAGGTTACAAGACTAAAACATAACTTTCCACAATGAACCCCAAAAGACTCACATGCATCCTTTTATGCAAAATTCATTCTGTCCATCTCTAAGAGTTGCCAAAGTCCTAACAGCTTCAGCATTGCTGAAAAGTCCAAGTCTAAATTCTTTGAAATTTAAGGCAAACTCTTAGCTGTGACTCCTATGCAAATGAAAAGAAAGTTAAACGTTTCTAACATAAATGGCACAGAATAAACAGTCCCATCCCAAAGTGCAGAAATAGATTAGACACAATTGGGACTAAAGCAAGACCAAAATTTAGCAAGACCAAAATCTAGCAAACATTAAGTCCCATAGTTTCATGTTCAATATCCAGTACAATCTGTGGCAGATAAAATTCAATGGGTTTGGGTGGCTCTACCCCAGTGACTCTGCCAGTAGTTACAGACCTACTGGCTTCTCTCTCGGGCTGGCTTTTGTGCCCCAGATGATTCCTGTTTCTGGCCTCTCCAATCTTCTGGATTGCACTGTATCTTTCCACTGCACCTTTGGCTTCACACTCACAGCTTCACATACTGACATCTCCAAAGCACTCTACCTTTCCCGCCAGATCTTTTGAGGTGAATTTTATGTGTCCACTTGACTAAGTGAACGAGTGCCTAGTGTGGGGTTAAACATTCTGGGTTTGCACCTGAGGGTATTTCTGTATGAGATAACATTTGAATTTGTAACCTGAAAAAAGCAAATCCAGTGCAGGTGGGCCTTTTCCAATCTAGTAAAGGTTCACGTAGAAGAAAAAGGCAGAGTTAAGGAAGAATTCTTTTTCTCTGCCTTACTGTCTTCAAGCAGGGATACCAGTCTTCTCCCTGCTTTGGACTCAGATTAAGATTGAAACTAAAATATTTATATTCATATAAAATGGCATGTTTTTATATACATACACAGCATATATATACACACATATAGTCTCCTATCAGTTCTATCTTACCGGTGAACCCAGAGCACAAAAGGATAAGTAAAAAATAGAAACCACTGCAACTTAGTTTTACTGTTATAGTCGCAGAGTAACTTACAATTCAATAATGCTTCCTTCTTTGTCCAGAATCTTACCTCACTGACCCAGGCCATTCCCTTTAGAAATAAAGCAATTCTAAGTCTCTCACTTTGATATTTTTCCTTAAGTTCTGAGTCCAATCATAAGCAATAAAAAGTATTACTTCCCGAACCTGCCATCATTTCAAAATTGTCTGTGTGACATTCTCCTTTTTTGTAGTATCACTAAACTTCAGTATGTTTCCATTATGACTCTATTTTAAGGTTTCTTAAAGGGAGGACTTTCTTTGTATATTTTATGGTACATATAATTATTTTCACAATCTGTGGATGTTTAAAGATCAAAGTCACCTTGGAGGCATTGTAACACTACTCTCAAAGGTAAAGTAATCCACCTAAAATCACACATCACAACCATAGTTGGTAGCATAGCCAGAAAACTCAAATCTTGATATTAGACATACCTCCCTGCTTTCACGTGGAGGATACTTAGAAAATGCTAGAAAGACATTATCAATGTGGACTAATATCTGGTTCATGAAACAACTCTTTCTAACTATACCTTCACAAAGAAAAACACTTGTTGTTTTCCAAAGTCCTGCCAGATAAAAAGTTTACAAAGCAACACACACACACACACACACACACACACTTTATCTTGACAAAGGCAAAGACAGAAATCCTCTGCATCTGACTATACATACATGTACACCTGCAGCTATGATTATAAATTCCATTAAAATTTTGAAGCATAGACATTCATATAGTTTTCTACTTTACTTCTACTTAGAGTCAATGAGTAAACATTGGGCCACCCAGTTCTAAAATCTAAAATTTAAAGAGCCTAACAAATACACATATCACACTGTGGGGGTTGGGGGGAGCACAATGGTTAAGTACAAGGACTCTGACATTAGCAGCACCCAAGTTCAAACAACTCTGCTACTGGAGAGATTTCTGCAAGCTCACTTTGTAACCATGACCACTTAATAAGGGTGGGTACAACGGTGAAATTTAAGAACTAAGGAGTTTCAAGGTTTGGAAAATTTGGTTAGAATCCACTCCTCAGGTAAAAGACAGCAGGTATGTGGACAGCTGCTGTAGGAAGTAAAATCATAGTGGCCATATCTAAAGCTAATACTTGGAGCTGATATAGTGCTAAGATTAAAAAAGAAAAGCCAACTTTGCAAGAGCTACCTGAAAGAACATATGATTCCTAAAGGCCAACAAGTCCTATCACTAACAAAAGAATAAAATGATGGAGAAAATAAAAGTGATTATCCCCATTCTCCTACTACACTTCGGAGGAAAAGAATATCTATTCCAATAAGCAGCACACGCTTTTTGATGGCAGCTGCACAGGCCACGGACCAGCAAGGTCCTTCTTAGCAGGATGGACTGGAACCGATGGAGAAGTAGCAAGCTGGCTGCTGAAACTGGTCAGACATGGGCTGCATGGATTTGTGAAACAGGCATGTGTGCACTGAATGCCAATGTGTCTGAGTCCAGTGAGACAACGCACCCACACACAAGTCATATGAAGTACATTTTTCCTTCACAGATCAACAATGGGGATAAGAGAAGCCTAGGAATCAGAACAAAGTGGTTCACAAGTGCTCAGGAAAATTATGCAGGGCGGTGGGTATGTGGACAGGTGTGACAGAAGTAACACCTCCCGACACATGTTCCTCTTGCTCTGTAGCTGAGAGACCCTGGAAAGTGACCCTCCATGGGTTTCCTCCCCAGGGACAATATGATTTATTAGGCTACCACACCAAAGTCATCCTGTGACTATCTGGGGTCTAAACAGAGCCCAGGCCGTGCCACAACACCCTCCATGTCCTACCACACTCTAGTTATTCTTGAAAACCACAAGTAAGGAAGAAAAAAGGAGTGGGTCCTTCCAAGACCACCAGAACTGTCCTGGAGTATTACATGCATGCATTTTCACAGTTCAGACAACCTCTGAGACCACACAACAAATTGAAAATTTGGGACTACACTGGCCAAATCATATTCTTCAAAAGGCTGAAAATACAACTGCCACAAGCTATCTCTTCCCTCAAGGAAAAATATTACCCAGATAGAGAATGTTTCTTGTCCTCAATGAAAGAATGAAAGACACGCACCACTGCCAAAGTTGTTCACAGTATTCAACAAAGGGCCTTTTCTTTTTTTCTTATAGTATATGAGTAAATTAGTGCTCATTAAGGATTGTCAGTTTCCTAACTCTGAGTCTTTGAGTATGTTATAGACTCTCTTAGAGCTTCAGTGACTGTGTTTTCAAATCAAAGGGATAAAGATTAAATCAGATAATAAATATGACATAGGCAAAATAGGACCCAGGATACATAATATGTTCAATAAATTGTAGCCATCATTATATATTTGTTTTCTCAAAAGACTTCTACTTTTTATGAACAACATATCTATTTTACAGATTACATATTGTTGCTAAGGATGATGCAAATCATGTAATTATAAATACACATTTCAACTGAAAGCATGAAAAAGAGGTAAAGAAGGGATAAAAGGAATATTTTCCCCTTTTTAACCCTGTTTTAAGGTGTAAACTGCTAAAAATCTTTTACTGTTTTACTTATTGTATGTAGTTAATTTAACTACAAGTGACACTGATAAAGAGAGTTTGCTCTTCTGTCTATCTTTGTTAATGATTAATTAATTTCAAGTATATTGGGGGTAAAGTTTACCTTATGCTCTGGTCTGATTGATTAGTATCTCCCAACTTCATGTACTGAGCTGATGGTATCAGAAGGTAGGGGCTTCAGGAAGCGATAAGGCCCTGAGGGTTTCATCTTCATGAATGGGATCAGTGCCTTTACAAAAGAGGTCCCAGAGAACTGCCTTGCCTTTTTCCAGGTAAGGACACACACCAGGCACCACCTATGAGGTCCCCATCCTCACCAGGCACCAAATCTGCCGGCATCTTGATCTTGAACTTCTCACCCTCCAGAACTGAAAGCAATAAATTTCTGTTATTTATAAATTATACAGCACAAGGGTAGTTTGTTATAGCAGCCAGAACAGACTAAGATATTTTACAAGTCTGGCAATAACACCCCAAATTCTAATCTATACTCTGTGCATCTCATTCTCTGGGGCATGCTTCCTGCTTCTTTGGAAAGAGGGTAATTGGCCAAACCGAAGGAAAACTGAGTCTTCAACCTCTGACTTCCTGTTCCTCATAATCCTAACAGTTTAGGCCCAGACTTCAACACTCGATAAAGCAAGTGGAGGGACTGGTACACTATAGGACCTGGTCATGACCTCCATCTCTATGCCTCATTAATTTAACGATATTCTACAGTTGTAGACATTCATAACTCAGGCTAGCCTGCCTGGCTCTTACTCACGAAAAGGATCCGTAGTGTGGTTGTCTTACTTTCTGTGGTGCAGGGACAATCCCTCCCACCTGGTGATTGCACTCCTCAGTAACTATGCAAGGCTAGGCCTCCCTCTGATACAGGTACCCCTGAAGGAGAAAATGTTCAAAATCACTTTATTCAGACTTTTGAGGAAAATGCCATTCAAATGCCTAATCAAAAACACAATAAGCACCAAGCTAAATTATAACTTTCATGCTGTTGTGGAAAAAAGTTAGATTAGTTTGACAAGATTAGTTCTTTTAAGAGTCATTTTGATTTTCCCCTACTACCCTGTAATCCCTCTCAGACTTTGAAAATTAATCCTCCTATTATTCTCATATTTCTAGATACGAACATTATGCTGCCTGGTTTATGCGTCTGGTACCGCAGGCCCCTCAGCAAGCATCTTAGAGTTTTCAGAGGGTTTTGTTTCAGTTAATTCCTTAAGCATCCCATGATTCCAGTCATTGTATCTTGTAATTTATTTTATTAATCCTAAGGGTATCTTAAAAGAAAGGAAGAGAAATTAGTGAAAATAAATTAGCATTTTTGATTACAAAAGATACCTTCAAGGGCACTCTCATTTCTTAAAAGTGATCTTGCATTGCCTGGTAATATTGGAGCATGAGGGCAGCAGAATGACCTAGATTCCCTCACAAATGCACAGTGCCACAGATGAGGCCACATTACCTAGAGATTGTAGGGGTTTGAGTCAGAGACGGTTCAACTGCCTGAAATGCATGTTAGCCCATAAGCAAGATCTGGAGGTCATCCAAGAAAGCTAAACAGTAGCTTAATTCTATACACCCCTTTCCAACTTCGGTCCACTCACTCTAGTCTAAATCGATATAGTCTTTCACCTATACCATTACAGTAATTTTTGACTAGTCTCACTGATTCACCCTTCAGCTCTTCCTATAAAACACATCACAACCAGATCACATCATGTCGCTTTCTTTCCTAAAATCTTTTGGGAGTCTCACATTACAGCCAGAAAGATAATACAAGTCATTTTACCTAGTGTATAAGGCTGCATCTGAGGATCTGATCCCTGCCTACATTCAATCTTCCCTGGTAACCCTGGTCAGTTCTACTACAATGCAACACATGCATTCCTAAAATCCCACTGCACTATGCAACATCATGCAATAAAAATCACAAAGCTGATGGGAAGAATGAGGCTAGCAGAAAAACACTCAAAATCTTCATGAGTAGCATTTTTTTTTTTTTTTTTTTTTTTTTTTTTTTTGCGGTACCGGGGATTGGGATTGAACTCACAACCTCGCGCCTGCCTGACAGGCGTGTAAGTCGCTGAGCCAAACTCCCAGCCCTAGTTTTTTGAGGCAGGGTCGCACTGTGTAGCTCAGGCCAGCCTTGCGCTCGCGTTGTAGCCCAAGCTGGCCTCGAACTCATAATGCTCCTCCTACTTCAGCCTCCCGAGTGCTGGGATTAAAGGCATGCGCCACCACGCCCGGCGAGTAGCATATTTTAAAAAGATATGAACCCCATATAAACATTTGCACAGTTTTACACTTTTTAAATGGTTAAGGAATATAAAGATACAACAACTATGGTCCTTAAGATTAGAAAATCTTCAAGTTTAGTCACACACGTTGTACCAGAAGAGTTGTAGTTTGAGAATTTCTTTTTTAATTTCATTTTAAAGATACTAAAATCCAACAAAACAAAACAGAACAGAGTCAATCAAAACAAAGCAGTAGTACTGATACAGAACTTCAAAGCAGGATACTAGGAAAATAATAGCTATTATAGTATATCTTGTTATCCTCACAATAGTTGTCCATTCCATCAGGTATAGCAAAATCAAACCAAAAACAAAACAGAATAAAATCAATCGAAACAGAATATTGAATAAAGTAAAATAGTGAGAACAATATTGGGCCTCAAAGACAAGACAGAAGGAAATCCCCCATATTTGCTACATTGCATACTGTCATATTCCTAAGAGATGCTCAGACTGCTGGACCCAGGCCTGCAAAATCAACCAAACAATACAATCACTTAGTTGCTTTATGTGCTTTAGTTGCTATAATTTAGCCAGTCCTCCGAAGCAGGTTGCTTAAAGGGGTTGTCGGGGAGGGGGTGGGGGTGTTGATTCCTAGCCTGTGTGCTGGTAGGCTCATGGGAGGTGCTGAATTTTCTCTTCCTGGAACCCACTGCACCATTTACCAGGAAGGGTGGCTAGTTGTCTTCTGGTTGAATCTTCCCTGACCCAGCATGGCGGTTTCTCGGCAGACACTGATCTTTCTCCAAGTTTGTGGTTTATTAAGAGGGGGAAAGAAGGTTAGCTGACATCAGCAGGAAAACTGTAACAGTGGATGGGTGGATGGGTGTGACTCACAGACAGAGCACACAGAGTAGGTGGTAGATATCTGAAGTACAGGATGCGTGCCTGCATCTGGTGTATTCCTACTTATTTAGCTCAGTTGGGCCCTGTTTTCTGCATTCACCTGTTGTCCCTTTCAAACAAAAGTCACCTATAAGTAAATGCAAAATTCCACATTATACCGAAGTTGTCCTTATCAGTCTGGTTAGAACAAATCCTCATTCGAAAAGCAAGCATTACAGCAGAGCCAGTGGGCCCTCTCAGCATGCCATCCACACTGTCCTGTGTTCAGCACCTTCAGCATGCTAAGCTCCTTCCCAAGTCCAGGCTTATGCATTTGCTATTCCCTCTACCTGGATTGCTCTTGAGAAGTTCTGGGTGGGACTGGTTTCATTTCATCCTTCCAGCCTTCTTCAGTGTCAACCGATCAGAACGGACAATCCTGGGAACTCCCTCCCTGACAGAACCTCTACCCCTAACCCCCTCTCACAATCCTTTTATTTTCCATTTCGTTAGGGAGTTCTGTTAAAAGAAGTAAGTGATTGATTTTTCTTTGTTTTTATCAGTCACATGCTAGAAAGTATATTCTGTGAGATTAAGAGCCCATGCTGGCCTTGACTCCTTAATTTGCAGGTCCTTTCAGTTACTGTGCTCAGTTCAAGCACAAAATGTACACATTAAAAATGTATTTCCTCAGTGAATAACGGAATAAACAAATGATTATATCGAGGCATATCCCAAACATACCCAACAAGCTTTTGCAGAATAACCTTACTGATGCTGTTATTATACTCAATTGGGCCCCTTATAATTTAGCCCTGGGTCAGATTTAATACTCTCATTAAAAAGGGCTTGAAGGGAAACAGTACAAAACTTAAATTTACAAGAAGAATATAAGAGAAAGACTTCAAACAGACTATAGGAATCATACAACACAAAATAACAACAGAAGAAAAAAATCATACTGTCAAAATGACAAACAGTTGCCTGCTTCAGGTTCCATGTGAAACTAGACTCTAATCCCAAGTATGGGAACAGAAAAGGATCATATTTGGTAACTGATTCGGTGGGTGCTTTTAGAAAAAAAAAAAAAACTAGGCTTCTATTTGAAAGCTGATTTGGAGATGCTAGCAGGGAAGCAGAGCTAATCGTGCTCCCTTGACCGAGGAACGGTCCTCCTTTCTCAGGGTGGTCGTCCTCCTGGACCAAGCACACAGCTTCGGGCGGGACACACATGGAGCACTGATGGAGGAAGGGGACACCCACCTAGCCAGCCAGATCAGCTGAATCAACCCTGATGATCAGTGAGGTGACAGATGTCGCAGCCAGATCACCCTCACATCCTTGGCCTACATTTGAAATCCTACTTTTAAAAGGAATTACAGGTAAAGACATTAAGGACTGGAAAGACCAACTGGAGGTCCTAAAATCATGCAGCTCGTAAGAGTCAGAGCTAGAACTGGAATCTATGTTTCTAGATCCCAAATCACATGCCGTCACCACCATATTGTGTTTTCTGACATTAGGAAAAAAACAGAAAAAATCTGAGGAAATATTCAGGTGTTTGACCTCTCTTCCCAAATCAGGTACTATTTTTCTGTATGTCAAGCAAAGCCACTTCTGTCTGCTTCTGTTCTGGAAAGAAAAAGCATGAGATTTGTACTTCCTGTTTTCAAGGTTCCTCGTAAGTGCCTAATATGAATAATGAAGAAACAGACTTAGCAATGCACAAATAAGTGCATAGATTCCTCAGCGTTTCTGGGGCTCATAAATTGCAGAAAAGTACATTTTTCAAAGGAAAAACTATTATACAGCCCTGGACAAAAAAGAAAGAGGATGAAAGAGGAGAAGAAAAAGAAAACCCAAGTTGAATAAAAAATCAGGCAGAACAGGGTACACATTTATGTTATTTCCAGTCCCAAATACTGAAGTAAGGTGGAGCTGTTCTCCAAGAACCTTGTATTTCACCACAATATCCTATTTTATCTCCCTTATTGTGTTCTCCTTCCCAAATCTACTCAATCATTTATTGGCTCCTCAGTGCCATAGGTTGCTACTTCTCTGCTTTCCTGTCGTCTTCTTTTCACTGATAAACACCTCACACCTGGGAAACAGATGCCTGCAATTAGTGTTAAAATCTGAAGCTTATGCCTGCTTTTCATGTTTCCTAGGGTGCATTTTTGGTGAATAATAATATTCTCAATCCACACCATTCAACACTTAATCAAAAGTCAGCTTAGTGAAGATTCTCTTGCAAGCACTCATTTCACCCTTCCCACACATGCTCGTAAAGTGAAGTAAAAGAAGTGGATTCCAAACTCTGAAGACTCTTTCAAAACACTCCTCTCTGAGCTGATGCTTTAGAGAAATGGGGACATCCATTTTACAAAATCTTCATAAAGCTTTCAACTTTGAAGTAAAACCAAAGTTGAGGATAGAATATCTGAAAAGTGGCAGCTGCTCTGCTATTTGCTAAAGGACTATGATTCCCTTGAATGACTTCAAAAGTGTTCCTATTAGACCTGTTGTTCAATGTTATAAGTGCAGCCTGTCAGACAGTAAGCAAGAGAAGGTAACATAGTCAGAGCACTGAGAGGATAGCACTGCGGGAGAGTTTATCCAGGGAGCCAGTGGCTCCTACACTTCTGACCACTGCAAATGTGACATAGAAATCTTTCTTCCAATCCAAAAAAGAAGGCTGATTCTCTTCCTCACCACTATGGCTTTGTGTAGCAAAATACAAAAAATAAAGAAGATACAACATCACACAGATAAAGAGGAAAATATTGCTGGAGAAATAAGTATTTGGTTGAGTCCACCCAGTTTACAGAGCCTTTAAAGACAAGAAAACAAAACAAAAGCTGATGCAGGAAACTTCTGTAAAAATAAAACCAGAGTTAAACTGGGGCTTAAAGAACAGTTGGAAAGGACCCTATTTAAAGTATTAACTGGGAGCTCTAACAACACAAATGTTATGTTAGTGTCCTATGAAATTGATACGAAATTAGTATCAAGGCTCATGAGTGACCACTCAAGTAGTTAGACTACCACTGAGCAAAAAGGACAGCAGATATAAAAGAAGAGGATCAATAAATCAGGATACAGACACAGATACAGACACAGACACAGACACAGACACAGACA